>CAWUDS030006648.1:0-32988 GCA_963859935.3 Lathyrus sativus
GTTCGTGGTGTTGCAAAACACCATAAACAAAGCACTTTCTTTGGCAGATCTTCTTCACGTCAACAATGAGAAGATATAAGAGAACAATTTGCACAACTTTCATCTACATTAGAAGCAAAGCTTAGAGCTGATTTTGATGAAAAGTTGGCTAAAGAGCGTAAGGCAATGGAACAATCTTTCATGGAGACACTTAGGTCTATGGGTCTCTCGCAACAAAGCACTAAAAATAATAATATATGCATTGTACAATAGGAAGCTATTGATGGAAGCGGAAAAGGAAGTTGCTCAGCTGCAAAAGTAAGCACAAAAGAAGGAGAAAGAGAAGACAATGTTAAGAGATTAATGAGAATGGTTCTAAAAATAGGTGATGATCATTTGGCAATACAATTAAGTCATTGTGCGAGCGCCTGTAATTTTTATATGTCAGCTAAGTGTATCAGAGAGCTGCTGGTGGGTTTTAATTGACTTGATGTGTCTACTCTCCAAGTTTGGTACACGTAAGTACATTTTCTATTTTTTGACACACTCTCTTCACTTTTATTATAATGTTGATTTTAAAAATTTTCAGGTATATTCATCGTTTGTGTATTGATACTTCACAATCTGAAGTATACAGATTTATGGACCTTGCTATGTGTTCGTACGTTGATCATGTGCCAAAAACTCAAGCAAGTGTCAAACAATACATACAAGATAAGTTACGTGACAAAAAGAGAGAGTGTCACTTGCTACCATTTATTCATGGGTAAGTTTGTATGAAATTATGTTTTCTATTTTTTAATTTTGGTAACATATATAGTTCAATTTTGGTAACATGAAATTGTGACTTTTGTGTTTCCACACACATGTACAGAGGTCATTGGCAATTAATAGTCATGTGTCCAAATGATAATACAGTGGTCGTCTTTTGTTCACTTCATCATGAACTTAATCAAACCATGACGAAAATTGTTACAAGGTAAGTTTATCTTTTATGTTCACTTCATCCTATATACATAATTTGTTACAAAAGTAATATCATATGTTATGTGGCTTTATATGAATTTTTTTCTTCTGAATTAGTGCTTTTGGGGTTCATCAAGCGGCAAATGGGAATAGAAAAAAGGCTACATGGCTTCAACCCAATGTAAGTGTGGTGTAAATTATAATTATATATATTTTATCTTATCATATAAGTATTAACTAATTATGTCATTCATTTGTAGACAGGGAAACAACCTAACTCTGATGATTGTGGGTATTATGTGATGAAAAATATGTTGGATATTGTCTCTGCCAATATAACCAAATCTTGGATGAAGGTAATAAAAATGAATTTAATTTGGTATTTACTTTACGTTTTGCAACTTAATATGAATTTTCAAAGAATAACTCTATTGCTACTTACGAGTTGTAGGTATTTGATGATCCAACGAACTTAACAAACGATAATTTGTATGATTTGCGACTCTGTTGGGCAACATGTTTCTTTGAGTTATATAAAGGTTAATTTTTTTGTTGTTGTAATGGTCCATCGTGCAAACCTCCTTATAATTTAGTACATTTGTGTATATCCTATATCAGTACTTTTGTAAATCAATTATGTGTATATATACTAGATATTTGGTGCAATGAAATTAGATTTGTGAGAAAAATATGAAAATAATGACCTAAATATGGTCTATGTGATGTTGGAAAACTATTAAAATAGAGACCTAAATGTGGTCTATATGATGTGCACTATGGAAAATAGCGACCTAATTATGGTCTGTGTGATGTTGGAAAAATATGAAAAAATAGGAACCAAAAAAGTTACTGGGAACGGCTAAAAAATAGGCAAATAATTTATACTCTTAACAATACATTTTACATCGGGTGAATAAGAGAACCGATGTAAAAAGTGTCACGTAGGATTTTTCAAATCGGTCTACAATAGAACCGATGTAAAAAGTGTCAGCATAATTTTTTTTGTTTACTGCAGAAATTTTTACATCGGGTGAAATAGAGAATCGATGTAAAAAGTGTCAGCATAAATTTTTTTTTGTTCACTACAGAACTTTTTACATCGGGTTTTCCATGAAACCGATGTAAAATGTTCACCTTTTACATCGGTTTTGCCTTAAAACTGATGTAAAAACACCCTTTTATAATTAAAATTTACAATTATATATTTTTTCACATCAGACTTAAAAATTTAATTGATGTGCTTGGTGTATTTCGTACATCGGTCCAAAACCCGATGTAAAATGTCTTCAATTTACTACATCGCCTGTCTTTACGTCGGACTAAGACCCGATGTAAAAAGTCATTTTCGCCCGATGTAAAAAGTCATTTCTGCACTAGTGTTTAGATATAGTTGCTTATAGGAGAGTCATCTCTCTTTCCATGTTTGCAAACTTTACTTAAAATATAATATTAAAAATAAATAAATTCAATTGACATGTATTAAGATAAATCTATTCGTAAAACTTATTTAATAGTTTTTTCTAATGTGAACTACCTTTTAATTGAGTTGGTAGATATTGATATTCCAATCAAACAATATTATTGAAAGCTATGTTATTTTTGACAATTATTTTATTTTAAAATAAGTTAAAATTTCAAATAAGTTTTCATAAAGGTATTAGAATCCAAACAAAACTCATAAGTACTAAAGAATTTATCTTATGTTCTGTAGTAGAATCAGTATTGATTGATAAACGAGGAGATAGAGTTTGTTGCGGTGCATAAGTGGATAATTTGCAATGTTAGCATTCTAACACTCAAGTAAGTAAGCGAGTAAAAAGTGATATATGAATGAAAATTAATTTGAATACCTGAGAAAAATGATGTATTTTCCTCTTAAATAGGAGAAGAGTTTGACAACTTAAAGCTTAGAGTAAGGTGTGGATTGCGGTCAACTGTCATATCGATCTAGACGACCAAAAAAGTTCTCGTACGCACAATTTTTTTGCTCAGAAGAGGAAAGAGAGACTACATGGTTAGCAGTTTATCCCTTTTGCTTTTATTTTGGGCCTTGTAGGTAGACAACCCATAACAATTTCCCATAGTCCCTATTTAATTTGCAGAATGAGAGCTTGTAATACATACTTTTACATGGCCACTGGATCCAGGGACGTAGAAGCCTTTGAAGGGACGTCATTATCATTGGGAACAGGTGCTTTAAAAGCTTTCCTTATCTAGGTAACATATCTTAAGGGCCTTCTACAACTTAAAGCCCGTCGATGTATATGGTCCACTTGTGAGTCCCGTGCGTCGGGAAGGTTGTGGCGGTCATTTCTGCAATGAAGTTGGCTAGAACTTGGGCCTTAAGGGCCTTCCTGATCTCGTAACGGGCGTCTAACTCAGAGAGCTTGAGTGACCATTTGAGCATCCTACTCGCCATGTCAGGACGACCAATTAGATGCTTGACGGGCTGGTCCGTCCTAACCACAATCGTGTGGGCCAGAAAGTAGTGTCGCAACCTTCTGGCGGTGTTGATGAGGACCAGAGTGACCTTAACAATATGCTGGTACCTAAGCTCGGGCCCTGTAGGGCTTTGCTGGTGAAGTAAATTGGTTTAGGGTTTAGGGTTTCGCGAATTAGAGCCGCACTAATGGCCTCAGTCGCGACAGCGAGGTACAAGTATATAGTCTCCCCTAATTTGGGTCGCAATAGGACTGGGGGTTATGAGGGGACTTGTTTGAGGCAGAGGAGGGCTTTCTTGCACTCCTTGGCCCACTCGAATGTGGCCTCCTTGCGTAAAAGCTTGAAAAATGGAAGTGCGTGTTGGGAAGATTTGGCCACGAAGCGAAACAGTGAGGTGAGCATCCCGTTTAGGGATTGGATTGATTTATTCGAGTTCGACATTGGGAACTCGGAGAAAGCACATCACTTGTCGGGGTTCTCCTTGATTCCTCACTCTGTCAAATAGGAGTCGAGGAATTTTCCTGCTCGTACACCGAATGTGCACTTGTCCGGGTTGAATCTCATTCTACATCTTTACACCGTGTCAAATACTTTCTTGAGGTGAGTCGTGTGGTTGGTTTCTTCTCGTGATTTCACAACCATGTCGTTCATGTAGACCTCAAGCATGTCTTCGATTTCTCCTCAGAAGACCTTGTTCATCATCTGCTCGTAAGTTGCACCGAAATTTTTTAAGACGAAGGAAATTACATTGTAATAATAATTGCCTGACTCGGTCATGAAAGCCGTGTATTATTTGTCGACCTTCACCATGGGGATTTAGTTGTATCTCGAGTATGCGTCCATGAACAACAGTAATTTAAAATCTACAGAATTGTCTACTAGTTTTTCGATGTTAGGCAATGAATATGCATCCTTGGGGCATGCCCGGTTGAGATCGGTATAGTCAATACACATTCTCCATTTTCCATTAGATTTTTTTAACTAATACAACATTAGACACCAGGTTGTGTACTGGGCTTCAGAAATAAAGTTTGCCTCTAGGAGGTCTTTTACAGCTTTATAGCAGCCTACGCTTTCTCGGGAGACTGTCTACGCCTATGTTGTACTATGACCCTAGCGGCTGGATCTATGGTGAGTTGGTGGCAGGTCATGTCGAGGTCGAGCTCGGACATCTCTAATGCGCTCCATGCGAACAGGTCATCATTCTCCCTGAGGCAAGCTTTCAATTGCTTCCTTGCCAAGTCAGGGAGCACCGTGCCAATTTTGATGCTCCTGTCAGAGTCGTCATCGAGAGTGATGAGCTCGAAGTCACCATTTAGAATGGGGAACTTGAGATGGAACGAATGCTTGTTGCCATCATTCACTGGAGGTGCATCCTCTGCTGCTTCATTCTGCTCCTGCTTGCTGGGGAAGCGGTTGTCGAGGTCGACCAGGTTGACGCATGGTAATGGCTTCTGCTCCTCGGTGCAGGCTGGCTTATTGGCATTCTTAGGTGTGATGTTGATTGAGTTCAACCCCTTGGTGGCTGCCTCGAAACATCTTCTAGCAGCTTCAATGTCCCCGTGCAGAGTGGTGATGCAACCCTTGGTCATGTAGTACTTCATCTTCAGGCAGACGGTGGACAGTACTGCAGTAAGCTCGGCCAGGGTTGGCCTTCCCATAATGCATTGGTATAGAAAGGATCACTCTACCACAAAGAAATGGACCTTGACCTGCCTGACAGTCTCCTCGGACCCGAAGGTGTCGAGCAACTCAACATAGCTCCATGGCCTTGTGGTGGTTCCGTTAAAACCCTTCAAGTTAGAGCCGATATACGAGGTCAGATGGCTCTTGTCGAGCTAGAGGGTGGTGAACAAGTGAGTATACATTATGTCAACCGAGCACCCCTGGTCGACGAAGATGCGGCGGATGTCAAAGTTCGCCATCTGGGCTCTAATCAGCAGAGGGATGCTGGAATTTGGTGCGCCACCCGGTAGCTCCTTGAGGTAGAAAGTGATTGGGTATGAGTTTCCCTTGAACTTGTCGAGGGTGGCTTTCTGCTTCGAGCTTTTATCGATTAGCTCGTCAAACTTCCTCTTGACTGACCATACAAAGACTTTGTTAAACCCTCCGCCGGATATGACCATCGCGGCGGGGAAGCTCTCCCACAGGCTACGAGCGGACAAAGGGGTGCCAGCCTCGAGGGGGAGGTAGAAGTATTCCGGCCGAGAGTTGCACAAAGCGACCTGTAGCTCAATGTCATTGGAGGGTGGCGTCACCTCCTTGACCTTCTTCGTTTGGCGAGTTTCCTGTCAAGGAGCCTTGTTCCTCCGAGTATATTGCTTCAGGTACCCTTCATTTATCAAGATTTTGATCACATCCTTGAGATGAATGTAATCTTCCACGAAATTTGATTGGCTCTTGTGGAACCGATAGTACTTGGACTTGTCGGCTTCAGAAAGTGAACCCCACCTCTCTGGAATTCTGAGTTGATGCATTCGGCCAAGATGCGCTCGCGGGGAGTGGTGAGTAGCGTGTACTAGGTGAAACGTCATACTGGCCCTCGGTGTTCTCAGGAGTCGTGGGGTCTGTCATACTAATGCTCTTGATGTTCCTGCTGCCCCGACCATCCCATCTACCGAGCAGCCCCCATCCTTAGAGCTAAAAGAGCTCACTGAGAACCTGAAATATGCTTACTTAGAGAGTAACTAAAAAATACCTATTATTATTTCTTCTAACCTTGATTTCGATCAAGAAAACAAGCTTTTGTAGGTTTTGAAGAAGCACAAGAAGGCAATCGGGTGGATATTAGCCGACCTTCCAGGAATTAGTCCTTCCATGTGTATGCACAGAATTTTACTTGAGGATGGTGCGAAAACAGTAAGGCATCCCCAAAGGAGGCTTAATCCTTTGATTCTTGATGTCGTGAAGAAAGAGGTAACCAAACTTTTGCAAGCAGGTATCATTTACCCTATCTCTGACAGTAAGTGGGTAAGCCCAGTGCAGGTTGTACCTAAGAAATCTGGACTTACAGTTGTCAAAAATGAAAAGAATGAACGTGTTCCCACTAGAGTGCAGAATAGCTGGAGAGTTTGTATCAATTACAGGAGACTGAACCAGGCTACTAGAAAGGATCACTTTCCTTTACCGTTCATCGACCAAATGCTTGAACGGCTAGTTGGTAAATCACATTATTGTTTTCTTGATGGCTTTTCAGGTTACTTTCAGATTCATATTGCACCGGAAGATCAAGAGAAGACCACTTTTACTTGTCCCTTCGGTACTTTTTCTTATAGGCGGATGCCTTTTGGTCTTTGCAATGCTCCTGGCACTTTCCAGCATTGCATGCTTAGTATTTTTTCTGATTTTATTTAAAATTGCATGGAAGTCTTTATGGACGACTTCACTGTCTATGGTTCTTCTTTTGATGCATGCTTGAGCAGTTTAAGCTTGATTTTAGAAAGATGCATCAAAACTAACCTTGTTTTAAATTATGAAAAATGTCATTTTATGGTTGAGCAGGGAATTATTCTTGGTCACATAATTTCTGAAAAAGGAGTTTCTGTTGACCCTGCTAAGATTGATGTGATTTCTACACTACCTTACCCATCTTGCATTTGCTAGATTCGTTCTTTTCTTAGTCATGCAGGTTTTTATAGGTGTTTCATCAAGGATTTCAGCAAGATAGCTCTTCCGCTGTCAAACTTGTTGAAGAATGACGTCACTTTCCACTTCGATGACAAATGCAAACAGGCGTTTGACTTCTTGAAGAAAGCATTGACCTCCGCTCCCATAATCCAGCCCCCTGACTGGACCCTCCCTTTTGAGCTTATGTGTGACGCTTCGAATTATGCTGTTGGGGCTGTCCTGGCACAAAGAGTTGACAAGGTTACCCATGTTATTTACTATGCTTCCAGGACTCTAGATTCTGCACAGTCAAATTACACTACCACTGAAAAAGAACTTCTAGCTATTATTTTTGCTCTTGATAAATTCATATCTTATTTGCTAGGTTCCAAGGTTGTCATTTTCACTGACCATGCAGCTTTAAAGTACCTGTTGAAGAAGCCGAATGCAAAACCGAGATTGATTCGGTGGATGTTGTTGCTCCAATAGTTTAATGTAGAGATTAAAGAAAAAAGTGGAGTTGAGAACTTAGTGGCTGACCATTTGAGCAGGATAGAAAGACATGGAGATCCCTTTCCTATTCAGGATGACTTTCCTGATGAGCAGCTTTTAGTTTTGAATGGTATTACACCTTAGTTTGCTGATATTGTTAATTATCTTGTTGTTGGTGTTTTTCCTACAGGTGCGTCTAGATCACAGATTCATAAACTAAAAAGTGATGCCAAATATTATGTTTGGGATGATCCATATCTTTGGAAGTTTGGTAGTGATCAGGTGATTAGAAGATGTGTTCCCGACTATGAGATTGAATCCATTTTAAATTTCTCTCATGCGTCTCAAGTCAGAGGATATTTTGGCCCTCAAAGAACTGCGAGAAAAGTGCTTGACTCAGGTTTCTATTGGCCAATTATTTTTAAAGATGCTTATGAGACTTACCGCACTTGTAAAGAGTGCCAGATAGCAGGTACAAACATCACTCGCAAGAGTGAAATGCCTCAGCAGCCTATGCTCTTCTGTGAGGTATTTGATGTATGGGGAATCGATTTCATGGGTCCATTTCCTGTATCATTTGGTTTCCTTTACATTTTTCTTGCTGTTGATTATGTTTCAAAGTGGGTGGAAGTTATCCCCACTAGGACTAATGATTCTAAAGTTGTTGTAGAGTTTGTCAGGTCTAATATCTTTTGCAGGTTTGGAATACCGCGAGCTATCATCAGTGACCAAGGCACTCATTTCTGTATCCGCACCATGGAAGCTTTGCTCCAGAAGTATGGAGTTGTGCACAGAGTCTCTACTGCATATCACCCACAAACTAATGGGCAAGCTGAGATCTCAAACAAGTTTTAGAGAAAATGGTGCAACCAAACAGGAAGGACTGGAGCCGTCGTCTAGAAGACGCACTTTGGGCTCAAAGAACAGCTTTCAAGACACCCATTGGGATGTCTCCTTATCAAATTGTTTTTGGTAAGGCATGTCATCTTCCTATTGAGATAGAACACTGTGCTTATTGGGCGGTGAAAAGTTGTAATTTGGAGATGCAACAAGCATGTATTGAAAGAAAACTCCAATTGCAACAGTTGGAAGAGCTTAGATTAGAGGCTTATGAAAGCTCTAGGATTTATAAAGAGAAAACTAAGCACTTCCATGATAAGATGATTTCTAGGAAGGAATTTTCTGTGGGTCAACAGGTTTTATTGCTTAACTCCCGCCTTAATCTTATGGCTGGGAAACTTCGATCCAAATGGATTGGCCCCTTTGTTGTTACTAATGTTTTCCCTCATGGTGCAGTAGAAATAAAAAGTGCAGGTACTGACAAAGTCTTCAAGGTTAACGGGTAGCGTCTGAAGTTATTCCATGAGAGTTCGGTGCCTGAAGATGTCAGCATAGAGGAGCTTTCTTTGAAAGCGCCTAACTATACTGCAACTTGACCAGGGAGCACCTTTTCCTTTCTCTCACTCTTTATAATTGAGTTCTTTTCATTGAGGGCAATGTATGTCTTAAGTGTGGGGGAGGGAACCTTTTGCTTTTGTTTGTTTGTTTTCATTGAATAAAAAAAATTGAAATTGCATGTTTCTTGTTGGTTATTCTGCTACATCTGTGAATATTCTCTCTATCTTGGTCGAAAGACTTGTGGTATGATGTGATTTTTTTTTGTGCATTTTTAGTATATATGTCTGAGTAAAATTTAAATTGTACATCATTAGTGATAGATCACTAACCCTTGTGAGACTTTGAGCCTAATAATGGATAACACATAAAAAATGCATCTTTTTCTTTCTTGTGTGATTTCGCTCATGTTTGTTCGTCTCTAGAACTTGAATTGACTCTTGTTGAAGCTGTTTGTTTACTTGTGCACACTGACATGATAAAGACAATTTTGTTTATTTTGTTTTTTTTAACCAGTTAGCCATAAAGCCAACCTTAACAATATTTTCCCTTTGTTTGTAAACCCCTTTGAGCCTATTATCCTTTTTTTTTGTGTTTAAAACTCATTACAAGCCGAAAAGTGAAAAATAATATTATCACCCTATTCAAGGGGTTGGAAGAGTCTTGTATGGAGTTGTTTGGGGTTGAACATTTTGTTTATATTGTTAGTATGTTGTTTGTAGAAAAAAATAGAAAAAGAAAAAAAAAGAATGAAAAATAAAAAAATAGAGAAGGTTGTCAATATTAGTCATTCTGAAAAAAAAGAAAAAAAAAGAAAAAAAGGAAAAAGAGAAGAGAAATAAGTTGTGAGTTTGTTGTTCAATAGAATTTCCCTTTGAGATGTTTTGTAGTTCAACTCCTGCAATTCCTTCAATCCTCTTTTAACTCTTTGAATTTTAGCTTAGTACCCCTTAGGATATATCTCACCCTGACCTTGGCCAAATTACAACCATAATAAAAGTCCTTTTGATCTTTGTGTGCAATGTATTTCAATGGTGAATGTTAGAGTCTTTTCAAGCTTATGGTAGTACTACTTTCATGTTGTGCTTTGAGTGTAAACAGTAACCTAAACACTTGAGAGTTGAGTGGAAACAATTTATCTTGTGAGGGTCTTGATACTTTTGATGTACTTTTTGGTGATCTGTTTTTCATACTTACTTTGAATGTCACAGTTGAATTTCTCACTAATGCCATGTCTTGAAGCTTAGACTTAGAAGTGTGTTTGCATCTTGTATCCTGATAACTTTTGAGTTTGCATGCTTTGTTTCATTTTTGTTTTGAAGTTTCTTTGTTTTGATTTGATTTGTTTTTCATTTTGCTCGGAGTGCAAAAATTCAAGTGTGGGGGAAATTTGATCAGTGCATTTTGATGCACGTTCTTCCATATTTGTACTCAAGCATTTCTTTGATTTGTTTTATTTATTTTTATGTTTTAAGGTGTTTTTATATTTTATTTTATTTTTTCATTTAATTGTTTTTCGTATTTATTTTTCAGCTTTAGCAGCTTTCGCGAGAAAAATCATAACTGGAGTTCCGGGAATCCGTTTGAGGCGTTCTAAAAATCGCCGGAAAGCTAAGAGAGAGAGCTACGACTTTCGTGTTGGAGTTGAAGTCATATTCGGAGCGCAAAATTCCAGAATTTCGTTTGAAGTTACAGTATTAGAATTTTATTTTAGTGTTGGATCATGTATTGGGCCTGAGTTATATTTTCGACCCAGTTGGGTTTTGAACCGGATCCATTATTTGCCTTGTTAAGGAGAACTCGTGTTACTGTTCATATATACACTATTCACGAAAAGAAAAATTGCACGCTTGTATACTCATGGAGAACTAACCTCTTCGGGTTGATCTGCTGTAACCGTATCTCCGTTAAACTTTGAGGTTAATACAATTTTCAAGTAATTTCGATTCTCTTTTTAATTTCATCTATAATTTTGAATGTTTAATTCTTTTGTCATTGTTTGCTTAATTCAATTGCATATTTTATAGAATGGGATTGAATTAATTCGATTGATATATGTTCTGTTAATTGTAACCGCTTTTGCTTAATTCGTGTTTGCACTTTTTCGATTCCCTTTTTAATTTCATCTATAATTTTAAATGCTTAATTCTTTTGTCATTGTTTGCTTAATTCAATTGCATATTTTATAGAATGGGATTGAATTAATTCGATTGATATATGTTCTGTTAATTGTAACCGTGTTGCTTAATTCGTGTTTGCACTTTCTGTTTGCTTAATTCAGATTTAAGAACATAAATCATATATTAGTTGCAATCACGCTTGTTAATTGTTACTATAATCGAATGGGAATGGAATCCGTTTAGGGCTTGAGAATTGTATGATCAATGATAAGTGGGAGAACGAACAGCAGATTAACTTATTTCATAATCACTTATATTTTTAATCACTTTTATCTTTTAATCACTTATTTTTTTAAAATCAAAACCCCCCATATTTTGTTAATGTAATTGGTTATTTCTACAAGAACGATATTCCGAGTCATTGTCATTGTACTACATTTTTACAAAAACACTCGTTTTTATCCGCGCGACAGCGGATTAATCTTAAATAAAAATTTTATATCAAATAACTAACTTTAGGCCTTATATATGGAAGACTTACTCATGGGTCAATTTTTTTTGTTGGAAGTGAAATAATAAATAAGCTATTTAGAGTCATTCCTAAGAATTGTAAAATGCAGGCAGATAACTCGTATGTAATTTTAATTTAATTATGTTTTTATTTTCTCTATATGTCATCTAATAATGGAGTTTAATGTTAGGAATGATTGTGGAATTTGAAATTTGTGGAATTTTTATTATAGATGGCTGAAGCGATAAGACTAAAGATAGAATTCGAATTGATATTGGTTCCTTCCAACAAACCAACAAATTGAATGAGGAAACTTTGAATCTTGCAAAAAGAAACAAGAATAGTTGAAGAATACAGTAAAAGATGATTAAATTTTATATCATATATGTCTTAGTCCAAATTTTATGTATATTTCAAATCAAGTGTCTATAAATACAATCTTCTTTCTCCTTGGAATTAGACATCACAAACAACATTACTTATTTCTAACATTACCTATTCACCAATATTAACACCATGTCTAACTCCAAAACCTTCTTCTATCCAACCTTCTTCACAACCTTTCTCTTCTTTTCCTTTGTAAACGCCACTTACTATCAAGACATGTCTCCATCATTCCTTGGTTTCCAACAAGAGAAACTCACTCGCATCCACTTTTTCTTGCACGACATCGTTACAGGCCCAAAACCCACCATGGTCATATCCTCCGAATCTCCCTTAAACGGTAAATCCGAATCTCCCTTACCGTTCGGGTCCATAGTGGTTCTGGAAGATCCACTGACCATTGGACCCGAACTTAACTCCGAACAAATCGGAAAAGCCCAAGGCTTTTACTTAACCGTTTCTCAAGATGCCGTGCTTGAATTGGAGTTAGTTATGGGAATGACTTTTGTGTTTACGGAAGGGAAATACAACGGTAGCACGCTAAGCGTGCTTGGGCGCAACACGATTGGTTCTGCAGTAAGAGAAATGCCAATTATTGGTGGAACCGGAGAATTTCGATTCGCACGTGGTTTTCTTCAGGCGAAATCTCATACAGTTGATTACCATACAGGTGATGCTCATGTGGAATATAATGTTTTTGTGTTTCATTATCCTTCAACTTCATCATCTCCAGAAATTTTTGCTGACGGTAGTCGATTCATGACCGAACCTATGTTTGGCAAAATATAGAGGAAAAAGTTTAAAAATTAATATAAAAAAGAAAAATTTTAGTTTGTAATTGGGATGCATATTATTGTTAGTTTGTAATTGGAGGGGGAAGAGACAAATGACAATGGAATGTATTTCACCTAAAAAAATTTATGATGCTCAATAAAAGTTTATGATGTTTTCTAGTTTCACCTTATTAATTTTTAATTATATTTTAAGTTAACAAAAGTACACTTAATTCAAAACCTTTTAAAATTTGAGATCAGAGTACTGTTGTGTTGGTTGCATTTGCAACTGGCCGACCTATATATAAGAATTTAATTGAGTGTTGAATTCTGAATTTAAGTTAAAATATAATATAACTTCAATGATTTGTTGTCAACTTGTCAAAACAAAACAAAAATTGATGTCGTTTTGTATATATTTGCGCTATTATCCTGTCGCATGCATGTTCACTATGGAGTATGAGAAATGTACAATGAAACCTTGGTCTAATTAATTTTGCATGTGTTAGATAATTTATCCAAATTTTCAAATGTCAGCATAAAAAATTCATTTTGTAGACTTAGATAGAGAATTTTCTCTTCAACACGTCCCATTTTTTTTATATTCTTAAAATTGAAAGATTTGTCTTATTGTCAAAAAATAATAATAAAGAGAATTCAAAGCGGAGAATATGTGTAAATAATACTTCACATATTTAAAATATTTTAAAAAAATTAAGAAGCAAAACATAAAAACCAGAGCAAGTCATTTATATGATATCTAAAAATTAAATCATTTGTGCAAGTCATTTATATGACATTCAAAGTCCCTAGTAAGCAAAGTGATTTAAATATACATTATTTGAATGTTTTCTGAGAATATATAATTGATTTCATGACGATTCTTTAGTATTGTAAATTGATGCTTTCAAGATCAAATTAAAATATGAGAAAAAATTGAGTCTCTTGAACAAACACAAGAAACCCTATTAGATTTTACAAAAATGAGAGAAGAAGGAAGAAGAAGAATAAGAATTGATTAAAATTGTTTTACTATTCACTTTCTCAATAAGGGTTCAAAAATTACAAGTGAGTACCAACAATTAACCTCTCTCAACAATTTGAGAGAACTAGTCTATTTATAGACTACTAAGCTAACTTAACAATTGAGCTTACAAGTAAGACCCAATTCGACATGCTAACTTAAACACAAAGCTAACATATTTCAACACTATGCTCAAACAGGCTTCGACTATAGCATACACAACTCCTACCGAACCATGAAGCTACCATTGTCAACATTAGAGTTCGACCAAAATACCACAAAATCTCCATCTTGAAACAAAATCTTTACTAACAAGGTAACAAATTAGTTTTCATCATCCATGGTTTTCAGCCATTCGGTATTATTTCGACTTCTCATAACTTCGTTATAGTTTCTAGGTTCTTCGTCAAGAACCTCACTTGCAGAGATTAAGGCATAAGCTATGAGATCTGCATAACCAAGTCTTTGAGGTGGCTTGATGACTCTTATCGACCTGTCTCTTACCAACAGGTAGTCATTATCAGTCTCCTCATCTTCGACATCAGCTTCTGCTTCTTCTTCGACTTCATCTTCATGCAATTCAGCATCACTATGCTACACCTCAACACGAATCTCTTCCTGTTTCAGCTCTTCTTCAGAGATCTTCAAACTTCGACCGATGTCATTTGTTTTCTTGAAATACATCTCAACTTCATTGGAAACTGCATGTCGACTTGTGATACACCTCATGTGACCTGACTCTAGGAACTACAACCTATAAGCTTTGACTCCTTCTGATTATCCAAGGAACATACATCTCAGAGCTATAAGTTCGACTTTGTCTTGCCTAATATGAGCATATGCAAAACAACCAAATACTCTAAGTCTGTCGAGACTAGGTGGATGTCCTGACCAGACTTCTTCAAGTGTCTTCATTCCCAAGGATGTTGAGAGACACCTATTTATCAAGTATGTTGTAGTCATAGCAGCTTCTTCCCAAAACACATTATTTAACCTAACACTAATCAACATGCATCTAACTCTTTCTAAAATAGTTCGATTAAACCTTTTAGCCAAACTATTTTGTTAGGGAGTACATGCAGTAGCTATGTGCCTTACAATACCAGAGGTTGCAAAAAAACTGTCGAACGCCTCATTGAAAAGTTCAAGGCCATTGTCGGTTCTTAAACTCTTGACCTTTCTGCTAGTCTGATTTTCGACCAGAGTCTTCCAACTTTTGAAATTCTCAAAAGTATCTTCATTAGTCTTCTGGATGAATACCCATAACTTTATGGAATAACCATCAACTATGGATATAAAATACCTTACTCCTGAATGTGATGGACCATTTTTGGACCCCTAAAGATCAGCATGGATGTAACCAAAGGATCCATGTGTTCTTTGTTTTCCTTTGTTGAACTTCACTCTGCAAGATTTTCCAAGTACACAAGGTTCACAAAACTTAAGCTTTTTGACTTTGTCTTCACCAAGCAGATTTTGTTTCCCTAACTCAACCACACCCTTTTCACTGGCATGGACCAATCTCATGTGCCAAATTTCTATCTTCGACAAAGGTTTCGTAGATGCAACATCTGCAGAACCACTTACAACCTCAGCCTCAAGAGTATACAACCATTGTTTCTTCACGCCTCTCAATACTTCCTTCGAACCCTTCATGACTCTTAAAATACTTTTCTCTCATTGGAAAACATATCCTTTCTTGTCGAATTCACCAAGATAAATCAAATTTCTCTTCAAATCAGGTACGTACGTGAACTCAGTCAACAACCTTATTGACTGATAATGGAGCTTAAATTTCACAGATTCAACGCCTGCAATATTACAAGCTTTATTTTTGCAAGCAATACAGATCCACCGTCTTGATCACATAGTTCCTTGAACAAGTCTTTGTTTGGAGTCATGTGTTAAGTGCAACCTGAATCCATAATCCACTATTTGCTTGAGCCTCTGCTTAAAACCACAAGAACATTAGATGAGTCGAAATCATCTTGAACAATGGCTGTGTTGCCATTATCCTTACCTTCATGACCTATCCGGCGATTAGGGCATACTTTTATTGTATGACCCTCCTTCTTACAATGATAACACTTAATAATAGAAGCATACCACCACAAGAATTCTTTATAACTTTACCCTTCTTCTTCTCAAACCTACCATATTTCTTCCAGAATTTCCCTTTAACAGATAAACCTTCACCAACAGAAGATAGCTTGTGCTCCTTTCAATTGTTCAAATCCTTAGAGTAAAAGGCTGATTGAACTTCTTCAAAGGTCATAGACTCTCTTCTATATAAGAGATTTTCTTTGAAGTGGGCATGTGATATGGGAAAAGCATACAACAACACCAATAGTGATTGATCTTTATCCTAGATCTTGACGTCGATATTCTCAAGATCAAGAATTAACTCGTTAAACATATCCAACTTTTCATCTAGGACTTTGTCACCACTCATCTTAAATGAATATAAAGTTTGCTTCAGGTAGAGACGATTAACCAACGATTTCATCATGTACAAGCCTTCAAGTTTCATGCACACACCGACTGCAATTTTCTCCTTTGAAACCTGCCGGAGAACCTTATCACCAAGCCTCAAGACAATGACACTGTGAACTTTTTCTACCATCGTTGTCTTCTTTTTCTCCGATAGGGCAACGTTCATCTTTCTGATCCTTTCAACACTTCTAAAAACCCTGTTGAACAAGAACTGCTTGCATCTTCAAGCGCCACAAACCGAAATCATTCACACTGGTGAATTTCTCAATCTCATACTTTGTTGACGACATCTTCTTCTCCACGCTCACTGCACTAGTTTGTTGTGAATTGATGTCGTTAAGTACAAACCAAAATATGAGAAAAAGATTGAGTTTCTTGAACAAACACAAGAAACCCTATTAGGTTTTACAAAAGGGAGAGAAAAATGAAGAAGAAGAATAAGAATTGGTTAAAACTATTTTACTATATCAATAAGGGTTTAAAGATTACAAGTGAATACCAACAATTATCCCCTCTGAACAACCGTTGGTCTTCGAAATTGAAAAATATTTGTTTTACTTGCAGGATCGACCACACACATCCTAGAACATGTGCTAATTGAAATTTAAACAAATTTTAGAAAAACAATGATCACTTCGATAAAGTTCATGATAAAATAACTTGTTTCAAATGTAAATGGAATTGAACACGAATGCTTAAAGTTGAAAGACTGGTAAACAATATAGGAAGTAACTTGCATAAGGAAAGGATAAATTCTTAATGAAAAAGACTTATTGAATTGCATTGAAATGTAAAAATGGTGTTACATCAACGTACATTCTCACAAACTCATTTCTCTACACGCGGGTACTTAGATTATATTGAGGAATTTATACACAATTGAACACCCAAAAATCCTAACACTAAGACTTGCTATTCATGATAATCGAAAATAACTTCCATTAACGGCTAGCGAACTAGATAGAGAGAAATGGCGCTCTGCATGTCTTTGATTCTTGGAAGCGTTCCACGTGTCTTCTTTGAGAAATGGATAAAAACGAACATTCCCTCCTTTATTTGAATTCAAATATTCCTGTCGAAATTACTTCAGTAGGACCTCTATCAAATCGCATTCTCCAATTGCTAGGAAATATTTCTAAGTCCATAAAGTAGTTACTCCCTACAAAGAGGCACCTTCGACTCATATTCCAAAAAATATAGTTTTGGTCGAAATCATCTGATTTCTTCAGAAATTCTATTACTTTCTTTTAATCCAATTCAGACGACAAAATTTAGAGCCAACAAATTGTCCCCTCCACCCCACACAAAATGTCATTTTCGACATCACTGAAGAAAAATGCATTTTTTGATAATATCATTTGACGCCTCAAATGAATCTTACATGCCTTTGATGCCTATCAATATTCCAAAAACCCATGACGTCACGATCATTATAGCGATTTCTGAAACGTCTCATCAAAGCACGCCAAAATATCTAACCATCATCACGTTTCCTAGGCTCTAGGAAATCGTGCGCTAGGCATTAACTCCCCAATTTCTATCAAACAACACTAGTGAAACATGTGTCCCACTAACCATCAGCTCTTTAATGCTGATTTGAATTCCCTTAAACTTCCACGAGCTTATAAATAGCTTCATACTTAGCCATTCTCACTTTTACACTTCTCTGAAATCTTCAAACATTTTCTTCTCTCTTCATATTCCAAATCTTCAAAAAATACCCAGATTTCTTCAACCCTCAACAATGACGTCTTCAACCACCAACATCAAAGACTCCAAAAAAAGGCCAAAAATCCAAAGACCTAAAGAAGATCTCTCAGCCTCCTTCCTTTGACACACTATCAGGGCCAAAGATGGTGGAAAACCAGCAGTTCATTCCTGAGTCGTTTGAAGAAGAAAAGAGAAAAATATATGAATCTCAGGTACTTATTCATGTTATTGTTTCGGGTAATCGACATGAATTATGTGGTCCTTTACTTGCTCTTAGCTTTGATCACAGTAAATCTAGGGACTTTTTCCCCTCTTACCACAAATCCAAACCCATAGGGTAAGCCAATAAATCTAGGGTTGAAAAATTCTCTTCTGATGCAGTAGTATTGAATAATATAGACTTAAGGTATATGAACAACATCTTTAGAGTCTTTAGAGAAACCCTGTCCTTTAAGGAATCTGATGACTACATGAACTGGCTAGCAAAGGTGGAAAAAGTTAAGTCCCAAACCTGGAAGGACTTGGGAATCTACGACCTGATCATGCTGTCGAAAACGGGTCTTGATTACTATTCGACCATGTTGGTTTCTTCTTTGTATTTCTGGGATAATACCCATTATACCTTCCATCTCCCCTGTAGGATGATGGCTCCTACGCTCTTCAACATAACCGCTATCACAGAGCTCAAACTTACTGGAAACACCTACGACCCAGACCTAGAATCTGATGACTCCATATGTTTTGCCTTTGCTAAAGCCACATATTCTCATTTCATAACACACTACTATGACCAAACAACTGATGAAATTGCAAATAGAGAATAAATAGCCTTTTCGAATCGTGTTTTCTTTGTACCCTAGAATTCAACAACTGGTGGTCAACATATTATGCTGAGGAGTTCTTCAATGCTTCTTCATTCACTCAACTTATTAACCAAGATTTCCCCTCTGTGCAGAAGAAGACCAAGAAAGATATTTCGACACATATCAAAGAAATCCAAGCATTCTAGAAGTGCTTTGAAACTGTTTATTGACCAAATAATATTAGTCGAACCGTCTGTGATGCAGCTGTTACACCCAAGGAAAAGTTTATAAAGAAAATGGAGAGTTTACAACTCCATTCGTTCGTTCGTCCCAGGGAACGATACGCAATGGATTTCAAAAAATTTCCTCAACTGTCAACTGCTGACTTTGGAGTGGCCCTTGCCCCTCCATTTCCAGACTAGTTTATCTGTGGGAATTCTATAAAAATCCTTCATCAACAGTCGAAACTGAAAGCTTAGCAGGTGGTTGTGACTAAGTATACTTTAGACAGTTTCAAAGGGCCTCGTCATATCGATATCGAAGATGTTTGCATCGAGTCCGGAATATATGAAGATGTGGAATGAGAGGTTTTCGAACTAGATTTCTCTTATTCAATTTTTATCATCTTACTTGCAATGAATTGTTTAAATTTTAGCTATCAAAGTTGTACCCAAGAAGAAGAAGCAAAACAAAGAGAAGACAAAAGAAAGTAGCCAAGTTATTAAGGTAAATTTTCTTACTCATTTCTTTTTTAATGCATAATATCATGTTGTCTAACACTTCAAATCTTTTCTTCTCAGAGCTCTCGAAAACCACCCCCACTCCAAAAAAGCTGAAATCAAAAGGAGCTTCCAGCCATATCATAATTGAATCGGATGAGGAAGATTAGTCTCCGCCTGAAGAACAGACCCTTAAAAGGAGGAGAAAACAAGCCAAAACAACTTATACTTTCAATCAACCGAAAACAAAGGCTGATAAGACTTCGGCGAAGGCATCCTGCTTGCAATGTAGCACAAACTAAGAGTGACAACTCCAGTCCTGGGGCTGATGATCCTAGAGTTGATGATCCTAGGGTAATTACTTCGCCTAGAACCTCATAATTTTCTTCACCATTTATCCCTTTAATTCTTTGACTTTTCTCTTCTTAGGTCACCATCGATTTTAGAGGATAGCCCATGGTACATCAAATTATTCCAACAATAAGCAATGACTCTAGCTATCATCCAACAACTCCCTCTTGGGCTTCTCTGAAAGGCTCTACTAAAGGATCTGATGAAGGAATCTAATATGCAGGTGCTCCGAAGAAAATAACCTTCGTTCCTGCGATTGAGTTTCCACATGTCGAGGTAGCCATTCCAAAAATAGACTTGGTCGAAAGAGATGTTATTGATCTCTCAGGGGACACTGTGATGCCCAACATAGAGCAAATTACTGAGGATAAACTTGAGGAGAAACAAGGTGAAGATGACAAGCCTGTTGAAGAAGAAGAAGAAGAAGAAGAAGAAGAAGAAAATGAAGAAGAGAATGAAGAAGAGGAAGAGGAATAACAATTTGCGTCTGATGCAGAAGTTGAAGTGGAGGTCCAAGAAGATAAAGTGGACCAAGGAAATCAATCCAAGTACCCTCCAATTACTGCTTCGACTGGCACTCCATCGACTGGCACTCCATCGACCAGCCTTTCACATGAGGAACTGGAATCCTTAAAAGTACAATGGGCATTGGAGTATCTGAAGGCCATGCTCAGTTCCCAATATAGCACTATCGACAAAAGCACCAGCATCTCGACCACCTCGGGGAATCTTTTGACTGGGAAAACTGACAGTGGTTTGCTCATTCAGATAAAGGAAAAAATATTTGCAGTGGATTTGTTCCAAATCTTAGAACATGATGTTTTTGTCAGTTTTGGACTTAAGAAACTTCTAAAGCAAATCAATGTTCTAGAAGTCTCACCAGAAGTTGTTGATGTTATTATGGAACTGAGTATACTAATCGACCTTGTTGTCACTGATCTAAACCGCCTCAGAGACTTTTTGAGCAACCTCGCCACTAAAACTAGAAATCAAAAATCTGCTTTGGAGGTTGTCTCTGCATCTACTGAAAAAGTTTCGACTCTCGAGAAACTTTTTGAGCAGAACAAGAAGGAAGTCAAAAAATGTGACAATCATATTGCAGAATGGGAGAGGAAAATTGTCATCTTGCAAAATAAAATCTCTCAAGCCAAGCAACACAAGACCAACCTTAGTTCTGTCGAAGACGAGGTGGCGAAAAATATCCAGGTTGGACTTCAACATCTTGAAAAAGCTCAGCAGCTTGAGAAAGAGATTAAAACCCTCTCGACCAATAAAACTCTTTGTGAACGCTGCCTGATGCTCCAAAGGTCAAATTAAGAAAAGATGAAAGGCTCTCTTCCCTTTTAAAGTTTATCATGTAGCACTTTTTCTTTTTTATTGATCATGACTCTTAGCCCTTTGTGGCCATTTCTTAGTAATGAGTTAAGCCATTCTGGCATTGTATTTACCATATTGGCTTCGCCCTTTTTGCATGTGATTATTCTTTAGTTATTTTTATCTCTTGAAGTGCAGGCTTATATTTCTTCAAATATTTCCCATTAACCCTCAAGTTTCTTTTATCTTCATCTAACTTTTCAATCTCATATGCACCATTAGAAAAAACTCGTATGACTTGAAGAGGGCCTTCCCATTTAGGGGACCACTTACCTAAGGCTCTATCTTTTCGATCCATAGGCAAAATCACTTTTCAAACCAATTCTTCTGGAGAGAACATCTTGACCTTGACTCTCTTATTATAAGATTTCTCTACTTTTTTCTTCTGCCTTTTTAATAATTACAAGGCATTGAGCCTTTCTTCATCCAAATCAACCAACTCACCCAACATTATGTTCCAGTAGGATTCTGATGGAATCTCATGGTGCCTTTGAATCCTTGTTGACTGTAAGTAGATTTCCACTGGTAATACTGCATCATGACTAAACGTTAATCGAAACAGAGTTGCATTAGTCGATTCTTTGGGAGAAGTTCGACAGGCCCAGAGCACTTGATCTAAAGTCTTGTGCCAATTTCTAGGCTTCTTCCCCACATGTTTCTTAATTAGACTAATCACTATTTTGTTCGCTGCTTCGACCTGACCATTAGCCTGAGCATAATAGGACGTAGAAGTTAACAATTTGAAACCCATTTTCTTGGAAAATTCTTGCATCTTCCGACCAGTAAAAACTGATCCTTGATCTATTGTAATGGTCTATGGGATTCCGAATCTATAAATAATATGCTTTTTGATGAATTCAATTACGTCTTCTTGGTCGACATTTGGCAAAGGTATAGGTTCGATCCATTTTGTAAAATACTCAATACTTACCAAAATTTACCTTTAATTTTTTGATGATGCTGGTCGAATTTCTCCAACTAAATCCAAATCCCAACCTCTAAAGGGCCATGGTTTGACTATGAAATGTAACTCACTTGTAGGAACTTGTTGTATACTTGCGTGCACTTGGCATTCTTGGTACCCTTTAGCGAATTCGATGCAATATTTTAACATGGTGGGCCAATACATGCCTTGTCGAAACAACAACCAGTTCATCACGTGGCCTACCTGGTGTGCCTCACATGCCCCACTATGGACAATCGAAAGGGCTAAATATGCCTCTGATTCACTAAGGAACTTAAGTAAAACTCCCTCATGAGTCTTTTTAAATAACTCATTTCCCAAAAGAACATAACTTAAAGCGCGATACCTGAATTTTCGCTCTATGGATGTTGTTGGGCTTTACAGATACTCCACTATCGGTTTCCTCCAATCTTTGTCGGTCAAGTTATCTATTGCAAAGAGATCAAAATTCTCTTTATCAGCATACCCTAGCTTTGTCGTTTCCAAATCTGATGGGGATAATCTGGTTGACATAACTCTTCCTCTGACTTCAATTGCATCTTGTAATTTTCTTTCAAAATTTTATACCCATAAGCAATCTGAGCCAAATCATTGGCCACTTGATTTTCCAATCGAGGTATGTGTTGAATAGTAACCATTCCGAATCTTTTAAGTAATCGATTGACTATTATAAAGTATATAATAAGATTTTCTTTAACACATGTGTACTCTTTTGTGATTTGTTTTATGACTAACTATGAGTCTCCCATTATCTCAACTCGAGTTGCCCCCAATTCCAACAATATCTCAAGTCCGGTGATTAAAGCCTCATATTCAGCCTCATTATTCAAACATAGACCTTCGACTTTATACATGAATTTTGTCAAGAGAAATGATCAACACTCCAACACCGGTTCCATCTCTATGGCTAGAGCCATCGAAATATAATTTCCAAGGCTCAAGCTCGAGAAAGTTTATATTATTCTCATTTATCGAATGGTCAACTATAAAGTCTGCTACCACTTGTCCTTTAACAGCCTTTAAAGGCATATATGTTAACGAATATTCAGTTAAAGCTAATGCCCGTTTACAAATTCGACTATGCAAAATTGGTTTAGACAACATGTGTTTAATGATATCAAAATGAGACGAAACATAAACATCAACTGGTTTTATATAATGCTTTAACTTCGTACAAGAAAAATACAAGCATAAACACAAATTTTCAACTATGTTATACCTAGTTTTTACATCATTTAAAACCCTACTAAGGTAGTTAATGGCTCTTTTGATACCATTTTCATCCTCTTGGGCCAGCATGCTCCCTAAAGTTTTATCTGACGCAGATATATATAACCTCATGCTCCTATTCCTACAAGGTGGTGATAAAATTGGAGGATGACTCAAGTAATCCTTGATTTTATTGAATGCTTCTTGCTAAGGTTGTCCCCATTCGAACCCTTCCTTGTTGATTCGAAGCAGAGGTGAGAAGGCTTGAGTCTTTCCACTGAGATTCGATATGAATCTCCTCCAGAAATTAATCTTGCCCAGCAGTGACTGTAATTTCTTCTTTGTTGATGACGCTTTCGCCTCCATTATGGCCTTTGTCTTATTCTGGTTTATTTCGATTCCCTTTTTGTGGACCATAAAGCCTAAGAACTCTCCCGCCTGCACACAGAAAGCACATTTGAGAGGATTCATTTTTAGACCATGTATTCTCATCGTTTCGAAAGATTGTCTAAGATGGTCGATATGATTCTTCTTTGAAACTAACTTAACAACAATATCATCAATGTATACTTGCATTAAAGTCTCTTTATAATCATGTAAGATCGAATGCGTTGCCCTTTGATAAGTTGCCCCAGCATTTTTTAAACGATAAGGTATCATTACCCTTTCTTAAGTGCCTAAGGCCCTAGGGCCTCGAAATGATGTCTTTGGGATATCTTCTTCAGCAATGAAAATTTGGTTATATCCCGAATACCCATTGAGCATACTAAGGTATTCGTGGCCTGCGAATGAAACGACTAACAGCTCTGCCTCAAGCATTGAATATTCATCCTTTGAGGTTGCATCATTTAAATCTCTAAAATCTATGCATACCCTCAAAGAACCATTATTTTTAGTAACAGGAACAATATTTGATAACCATTCGACATACCTGGCTGTACGGATGAATTTACATCGGAGAAGCCTTTCGACCTCCTGTTGATCTTCCAAAGAATTGCCGGTGAAAACCGCCTTGGATTCTGCTTGATGGGCTTCTTTCTAGGCTTGATTGGCAACTTCAATTTGACTAGATCTATGTTTAAACTAGGCATCTCATCATAATCCCACGCGAAATAGTATTTAAACTCCTTCAATAGTTGGATTACTTCGACCTTGAGTTGTGGGCTGATATTGGCACTTATGTATGTTGGCCTCTTTGTTACCCTATCTCCTAGATCGATTTCTTCAAGTGGATCTTGCACTAGCATCTTAATATTGGCTACCAATGGATCCTTCTCAAAACCCAAAGGCTCGTCATCATAGGTGGCATCGAGCCTCTGACCTTGTTGCTTTTCCTGAACCTTATCGGGTGATTCTGGATCGAAGTCCTTACCAGGACCTTCTTTCTATGAATCTTGGTTGGCTTTAACAACCATGTTTTCCACTTTAGCCTTTAAGGTCGCTTGTAACATATTTTCGGCTATGTAAGCCGAAATCGTTTTTAGCACTTCGAACTCAGTCATCATCAACGAATTCGCTTCCCCAATCTGTTAGGGTTACCCCAAATATACCAAGGTATGGAAGGTTGTCTTCTCGTACCACCTCTCTATCCCATCGAAAACCATGGACGAGGTGTAAATACAACGAATAGTTGACATTGTCATCTGGGGTTAAAACAAAGTCAACCAGATTGCATGAAACAATGTTGGCCAAATGCTTATCGAAACTACATCGAGCGAGATGATTAATTAGGGCGTTGAAATAACCTTGATCAGCCTCAATGTTTTAGACAATACCGTCTGGTCGCCAACTTTTAATGCTCTGGTGCAGGAAGATGGTACGACTCCAATTCCATGGATCAATTCTCGTCCCTACAGCAAGTTATAATGGCCTTTGTTTTAACCACCATAAAGACAGTAGGTTTTGTAACTATCCCCTACTGTAAGGTCGACCTATATGACACCAAGAGTAGTGCCCACCTTTCCCTCGTAATTTGAGAGCACCATGTTGTATGGTTTGGTATTTGTGTCGTATTTTCCGATTCTCCTCAACATAAAATGCGACATCAAATTCACCGTAGCGCCACAGTTTACCAAGATTTTATCAACCTCAATGTTTTCTACCTTTCCGGTAATAAACAAAGGCTTCAAATGATTTTTCATCGCCTCATCTGGCCGCTCAAAGAACACATTTTGTTCTTCGACACAACTGTTATTCATTATATAGTAGCACACTGGCTTGTGCACTGCCATCTCAGCTTCTGTATAAATGTACAACTTTTCGACTTCTGTTATCTGGTCAAATTCTCTAGGCAAAACCGATACCATATTCATTATGATATCCAATGAGGCCTCTGACCCAGAGTCAAAATTGTCAGTTAGTATTTCATCTTCATCAATTTCCCAACCGAATTTCTCCTTGGCCTTCTCTTCATGGGTGGCAAACAGCTTCCTCCCCACGGATAGCTTCTCGATAGGCTTTGGTTCCTTCGTTTTCTCCTTTATGGTAGGTAGGTTAGTACTAGATTTAACATTTGCCCCAACCTCTCTTTGGGCCTTCCTTTTGCGCTGCTCCCTCCTCCACTGGGATCTAGTCATTGGATTTTTCCCCTTATATTTTTCTAAGACATAGGATGTCCTCTTAGAAGCCTGAAACTCCCTGCGGTAAGCCATTGATGAGCCCCTGTCCACATCGAACTTTAGCCATTTCTGTTGTCCATGATTCTTGCCTTCGACTGGTTTCATCCAACTTCCATTTGAAGCCTCAGTCGTTGGTTTGAAGGTAGAGAACTTAACTCATAGACCCGTTTTCTTGGTTTTTTCCTGCCTTGAAGAAGATCTTCTTGGGTCGAAACCTCGTTGCCTTTAGGAGGCTATCTGCTTACACCTTTCTTTGGCTTTCCTCACACCCTCTATGTTGCTTGCTGCTTTTTGTTAAACACATCACTGCACCTTTGGCACAACATAACTTCAAAATTTTTCTTTTGGCATTTGTGGAGAAAATCTATGAGGGTACCCTTGTGCTTTGGGTAAGCCACTTTGTTATACTCTTCTTGTCGACACTCCTCGTTGACTTCCATGGGGGTTTCTTGTGAGATCTCCACCATGTTGATATCTATATTGTCATCATCAACAATATCCATTTTATAAAATTTCATTTGAAGGCCATCAGCGGCCTTGTCCATCCGAACGAAACCGTCAGCAATTTCCTTCGTTATTCATTAGGTTGGAGTCCTTAGTAACTACTTTGGCGAAGCCATCAGTAACTCCACAGTCAAAACTATCAGTAGCTTCTTTGATGAAGCCTTCAGTAGCTTCGCAAACAAAATCTTTCTTGAACTTCTGGTCGAGATCTTCAGTAACCTGGACCAAAATAACCTCTTTTCTTTCTTTGCTCTAAAGGAGGCATTTTAGCACCAGGTGGTACTATCATTTGCCCATCCTTAACTAACATATCAAAGATTTCGTCACATTTTGTGATGTCGAATGTGTAAGTTTTCTTTGAAAACCTATCATTCTTTTTTGGTTCGGTAGTGTTCTTTCCATTTGAAGGTGCTAAAACCTTGCAAGAATAGGGTGAATTTTGTTTCAATTCAGCAAGATCTACTTCATTCTCATTGAAACTCACAGGCTCATTGTAAGGCCTTTCGTCCTTTTCATTGAATTTGACATAAGTTATTCTCCTATTCTTATTTGCCCTAGCCTTTTCTTCTTTCAAGCGTTCTAACTGTCGAACCCTATCAGCAAACTGGGCCATATCCCTCAGGTATTGAGTATCTAGTTTCTTCCTAATGGAATAATTCAGGCCCCCAGTAGTCATTTCAATTAACTCATGTTCTGGCACTTGTGTGAAACACCTTGCCTTGAAAAGTCGAAACCTATTCAAATAATCGTATATTGGCTCATTAAAATTTCGTTTTATACTACCTAATTCCTTCAAACTGATCTTTGTTTGTCCCATGTAGAACTGCTCACAGAACAAACGTTCTAACTAGGTCCAATTATGAATCAAATTTGGAGGTAGGGTCGTGAACCAAGTGAAAGCGTTCTTTGTAAGAGAACTTGGGAAATATTTTACCCTAAGGTTCTCACCATTCGAAACTTCTCTTGCTTCTATCAAATACCTAGCCACATGTTCGACAGTGGACTCAGTAGTATCCCCGGAAAACTTAGTAAACTTAGGAACCTTTGTTCTTAGGGGTAAATTTGATTGAAGGATGTATTCAGATAACAGTGATGTATAATTTGGCCGTCAAAGGCCAAAATTCACTCTGTTATGTGCCATGATTCTTTCGACCATGGAAGCCAAATTATTATCTGCTACTACATTGTTACGTCGAACTTTCTGTACAACGTTTTCAGCATCCTGGTTCCTATTTACCAAAACTATCCTTGGTTCTTCTTCTCTAGGAATTTTTAGTTGATTCCTAGGGGGTTCGACTCTAGGTCGTTTGATCATTCCTTGATTATTTTGATTTGCCTAGGGTATATTCCTCGGATTTTGTTGAATTTGGTTAATGGTGGTATCTTCGTCGAAAACTACCCCTCGGTTTTCTATCATATACTTCCTTGGTGATTGTCGAGGGGGATTTTGTACACCAAAGAATTCTACAAGGCGCGTCATTTGCGCTGATAATTATTGATTAGTTTGGGTAGTATTCTGAATAAGAGGCTGAAAGATTTCTCCCATAGTTTGAGACATCATTTGGACCATTTGAAGTTTACTCTCGTCCATCTGTTGTCTTACGTATGATGCATAACTGGTTTTCAAATTTGGCATCTGGACGGAATACTCTAATCCTAAAGTTTGACTATTTTGACTTATATTTACCCCAGAGTTTGATCCCTGTAATGACGAAGTCATTATGGGTTCTGTATATACTAGAGGGGCGTTTTGTAAGTTTGCCATCATCAAAGTTGGCATTCCATAGGGTGAGTCTCTAGGCAGGGGTATTGCAAATCCAGGAGGAGGGACGCTTCTGAATGCTGAAGCCCCTATTGGTGGTGGGGTTTGTGGAGGACCCTTTGGCCCAATATAAGTCAGAATGGGTTGTGTATGAGCAATCAAATGTGTAGGTATTGAACTTCCCAGAGATGGTATTGCTTCAGAGGCAGGCGCTGAGACCGTTGGTCCTCCTGTCGAAAATCCTATGGGCAGTTATACATTGTTACTAGGCGTATCCTGAGGAATATTTGGCTAGCTAGAGTTTTCCGCCATTCTCCTCCTATATCTTCTCCTTATTCTATCTTTATTAGCAGTGGCTACTTTACCACTTCTTAATAACATGCAACAAAATTTTTAAAGAGAAAGTTGACCGCAGAACTAATGAATTTCCAAAAATTTCGAAACCAATTTTTTAACCACTTAGCACTGTCCCACTTGGGGTGCCAATTTGTTCGCCGTGAAAATTGGTGAACAACTGCTGATCTTTCAAATCGAAAAGGATTTATTTTACTTTCAGGATCGACCATACAAATCCTAGGACATGTGCTAATTGAACTTTAAAAAAAGTTTAGAAAAACAATGAACACTTCGACAGAGTTCATGATAAAATAACTTGTTTCAAATGTAAATGGAATTGAGCACGAATGATTAAAGTCGAAATACTGGTAAACAATATAGAAAGTAACTTTCATAAGAAAAGGATAAATTCTTAATGAAAAAGACTTATTAAATTGCAGTGAAATGTAAAAATGGTGTTACATCAACGTACATTCTCACAAACTCGTTTTTCTACACGCGGGTACTTAAAGTATATTGAGGAATTTGTACACAAATGAAAATCCACAAATCCTAACACTAAGACTTGCTATTTATACTAACCGAAAATATCTGCCATCAACAGCTAGCGAACTAGATCAAGACAAATGGCGTTCTGCATGTCTTCGATTATTGGAAGCGCTCCACATGTCTTCTTCGAGAATGGATAAGAACGAACATTCCCTCCTTTATTTGAATTCAAATATTCATGTCGAAATGCCTTCAGTAGCACCTCTGTCGAATCACATTCTCCAATTGCTAAAAAATATTTATAAGTCCATAAAATAGTTCCACCCTGCAAAGAGGCTTCTTCGACCCATATTCCAAAGAATATAGTTCTGGTCGAAATCATCTGATTTCTTCAAAAACTCTATTACTTCCTTTTAATCTAATTCAGGCGTCGAAATTTAGAGTCAACACACATAAAAATATTAGATACCCTAATGCACCTCTAATATCCCTTTCACTCAATCTTTAGAGGAGGGTCCTTAAAAAAGGAAAGAAACTAAGGATGAAGATGTTGAACAATGTCATATAATCTCAACAACAACTGTCATTACGAGCAATTAGTCAAGGAATTCAGTTTTGATGAATGATGAACACACACACGGTTCAAACACTATGCCAAAAATAACCTTTAGCAGCGCTTAAAAGCGCTACCAAAAGTGGCGCTGCTAAAGGTAAATGCAGCGCTTTTTTTATTGGAAAAGCGCTGCTAAAGGCTCCCTTCAGTAACTCTTTTAGCAGCGCTTTCTTAGCCCTTTAGTAGCGCTTTTATAAGCGCTACATATTTCCCCCAACCCTCCCCCCTTTAGCAGCGCTTTCACAAAGCGCTGTCTTAGACCCCACCTTTAGCAGCGCTTTTACAAAGCGCTGTCATAGCCCCCTTTTAGCAGCGCTGTCTTAGACCCCCCCTTCCCAACCTATAGCAGCGCTTTTGTAGCGCTATGTTTGTAACCTTTAGCAGCGCTTTTTTGTAAAAGTGTTGTCTAATGTCCCAGATTTTAAAATTTTTTTAAAAAAATAATCACGCTGTTTTGTATATTTACCAACAACCTGCTTATATTAACAAACCTGCTTATAATTCAGACCTTTATTTCAACACTTTGGCCTTATATATACAACTCAAAACTTTGGCCTTATATATACAATTCAAAACTTTGGCCTTTAAGTATACATTGTAACTCATCACTTTGCCCATAATCATTTTAATACACATAAACCTGCTTAAATATGTTACAACAAAATCCGATCCTCAGAATTACAACATCACAAATACAGTCAATTTACATATAATTACAATTCTTCCAATCCGATAACTTTATACAATTCTCAACTCAAGAATAAATTGACACCATTCCTTTTTAATTTCTTCCAATCTTGCTTTCGAGTAAGTAGCGCACTTGAATTCATCAAAATACTACATAATATAACAGGACATGCAAGATTTAATTTTAAAACTAATTACTCAGATGAAGTATCAGATAATTATCAAAATGAATCATATAACTTATGAATTGATCCATACCATGATTGGAACCTCTATTTGACCAGAAAGAATAATTTCCTTCATAAAGCGCAATACAAAATATCCACAGTCAATCCCATTGCGCTGACGAGGACACTGTAAATGGAAAAAACAAACAAACATTTATCAGGATATATAGTTTAAATAGTTTTATCAAGTAGAACCACTATAACAGTCAAACATGGGAAAATATACCTCCACTCTGATCCAGTTGATGTTGTTAGCCTTGCTTTTTGGCACCGTTGCATCTCTTTGTGCTCTGAATATTTGTATAACTCTAACATAATATAAACACATATTTAGAACAATGTCACATAATAAATAAAGATATATAATTATTCAGAACAGTATATCTCATCACTTACGTATCAACCATGTTCCTCAGATTTTCATATTTTGTTGCATCGCCATCCAATGAATCTATATAATACACTATTTCTTTCCTCGGATTAATCGCGACCAACAACCAGTGTCCACTATAAAATAAGACAACAGTTTAGACGAAAATGTTATATAGAAAGGCAAAAATCGAACAATTATAATAAATGAATTTAGAATAAAATCTAACCCTTGGCCAGTATTATATGGCAACAAGAACAACTTCTCCGTAGTCGCGCCCATAAATCTCTCCACTGTATACTATTTGACTGCATCTGGTGTCTGGTCTATTGTCCGTGAGTTGACATAGCTAGTAGATAAGAATGCCAATACTGAAGTCAAATCATTTGGGACCAACAACTTGTCATACAAGAGCCTAAAAAAACATAATCAACATTAGAATATTCAGTTAAACGAGCAAAATTTAAAATGTTCAATTATTTAATTAAAATGGATCGAAGTACCTGATGTAGAAATGCATAACACCGACGCCCGATTCAAAATGTTTGAAAACCTGGTCAAGATCCTCCTTAGCAATTGTTTCGGGATATTCAAAACCGAAAATACCTTCGTCCATATGTATTTGACGGATGCCACCCTCATGCACATCTGATGTTCCCACATATGTTTCAAGGCACATCCTAAATCGAGGAACAAATTCTTTTCTGGGCACCTTGGAAGTTTCAGGCATCTTACCCTTACTGACTTGTTGAGACTACTGATCATGAACCTAAAAGTCATATATAAGTTCAGTAATTAATGTATAATAAGATAATTATGTAACTGTAGTAGTACCTGTTTCTTTGATGCAGCTGAATTGGTATCCCGCACAATAATTCTATCATCTTTTGATTTGGATTTTGTAGGAGTCTAAGATCATCATGTAAATAAGAAAATGTAAATGTAAGAATAACTTTCATGTATAGATCATAAAACATTTGAATATTAAAAGGTTCAACCTACCTCATCATCTATGCAAATGAGATTTGTCGGCCATGCCACATACGCTCCTATTGCGTCTCCCACCACTGTTGCGTCTGAAACAACATTTGGTATAGGCAACAACGCACCCCCCTCTAACGCAATATCAATAGATACTTTCAAAAATCCAGAAGGAAGCGGTTTGTGGTGAAGTAAGTCTCTCAGAGTGTTATGCACCTTTCCCTTGCCAACCATTCGATGAGTCGGTGACGATAAATATAGCCGGCAAGGTGAAATGCCCCAAACAAATAATGATCAGTTAATGTGTCAATTAAGTAAACTGTGCTAAATTAATTTCAATGTAATATATACAATTACCTCTGGAAGCTTCTGCGGACAACCGATACTATCTTTGTCACTAGTAGCTTTACCCTCTAGAGCGCGCCTTCCCGACATGTATCTCTCCTTGTCCTTCTGTAATTCACGAATCTGCGCTTTCAATTCCTCCAAAGTATCCATCACTTCTTTATTGGTTGGATTTTTTTTCTTTGGCTGCTTATACAGTTTGGATGGAGTGACACCAAATCCCTTACCCCTCACACGCCCAGAATACTCAGGAATGTTCAACACCCGACTCAGTAAGCTCCTGCAATCATCGTCCTCAGCGGGAGTTATAGTCTGGGATAGAGTCTCCTGAAATATAGATAAAAGCATATATAAATATATTATACACTTTTGATCAGTTACTGACAAAGATAACGTTGTATTTACACATTGTTCAAATACTTGTTGAACTTCTTCCTGAACGACTCCATCTCTTCCCACACGGGCAGCCTTCCATACAACATGGTCCAGAAGAGATGTCACATCACTTTTCTCCTCTTCCAACTACGCATTAAGACGGATAATAAAGCATTATATCCTATTATATATACTTACTATTTTTTTGTAAATATATCATATTAAAGCATTTATATGTACTTACTATTTTTTGTTCTAAGCGTGCATATCCTAAACGCCCCTTTTTGTATGGATATGCGGGTTTTGATGCCCGTTGAGGATTTACGCCACTAACAACCTGAAAAAACAAGTTTATCAGAACTCTTG
>CAWUDS030006649.1:0-32987 GCA_963859935.3 Lathyrus sativus
TTGATTATAGCCTGAAAAGCCATCCATGAAGGAGAATACAGAGTATTGAGCAGTATTATCAACTAACACGTCAATGTGAGGAAGTGGAAAATCGTCTTTTGGGCTTGCTTTGTTCAAATCTCTATAATCCACACACATTCGAACCTTGCCATCTTTCTTTGGCACTGGCACGATGTTAGCAACCCATGAGGGATACTTCGTCACAGCCAGGAAACCAGCGTCCCACTGTTTCTGAACCTCCTCTTTGATCTCATTGCCATATCTGGTCGAGTTCTGCGAAGTTTTTGTTTGACAGGCGGGGCAGTCTTCTTTCAGTGGCAGACGATGCACAACCATATCTGTATCGAGCCCCGCATATCTTGATACGACCAAGCGAATACATCATTATACTCTCGGAGCATTTCAAACCAGTTTTCGCTTGATATCACTCTGTAGTGCGGCTCGATACGAATATTTTTCTCAACCCCTTCCGACCCCAAATTGATAATTTCAATAACCTCGTCGTGAGGCAGAATGGCTCTTTCCTCTTGCTTCACCAACCAAGACAGTTCTTCAGGAACGTCGCTATCTTCAACAACCTCTTCTTCGGTCTGGAATACCGGGTGCTCGAAGTCGGGACGAGTCATAGGTGGCTCAAAGATGTCATCTGAAAATGTTATCCTGCAAAAGAAAGGGTTAAGTGCTTCAAAATGCGTATAAAGCGGATAACCACGTTGCCATTTATTGAAAAATACAAAACAAGAAAGACAGGGATTACAGTATTCGCACATGAAAAAACGCCATTTATTTAATGATTAACGAAGCAATGTTTATAACAACACAGCCCTAAGCAAATCCTGATGCCCCGGGCACGACATCAGATTATTCAACAATTAATAAAGCGAAGCATTACTGTTTAAAAGTCACAGGAACAAGCTCCTGAATGGACCAGTTGCATAGTCCTTGTCCTGGCGTGCTTGCTGAATCCAGGCATCCATATCACAGTCGCTGTCCCCTTCATCGGATTCTGAAGCAGCATTGACAGATTCATGGCATACTCCACTGGCAGAGATGGTGATTGACTTTCTGAAATGAGGGGCCCCCACGGAAGGAGTTGATGACGACGGTCGGTACCCCAGTCCGAACCCGGTCCATTTTCACCGGAATGTCCAATACTTTGCCCCAGCCCTTGGCTTCTCCTGCCTTCACTAGCGCTTGAGCCTCTTTATACGAAGAAACAGCTATCTCTGGCACTTTGCTTGGCCCGGGACTCTTGTCCTTTATGCGCAAACCTTCGAATGCCTGGCATGGCGTCTCGTGGATCTCCCCGTCGACTTCCACATATTTAAACGAAGATAAATGACTGACCAGGATGTCTTCCTCTCCGCACACGGTGACTACACTGTCTCCGACCATATACTTTAACTTCTGATGCAGGGTTGACGTAACTGCCCCTGCCCCGTGGAATCCAAGGTCTTCCCAGCAAGCAGCTGTACGCAGGCTGTATATCCATGATATAAAACTCCGTTGCAAACACTTCCGGACCCACTTGCAGAGGCAATGTGATCGATCCGAAGACTGTTCTCCGCGTGCCGTCAAACGCTCTGACCACCAAATCACTTGGTGTGCACAAAATTCCTCGAACATCCAACTTCATCATAGCCTTCTTAGGCAGCACATTCAAAGACGACCCGGTGTCAACCAATACGTGCGACATTGTCGACCCTCTGCACTCAACAGATACATGTAATGCCATATTATGATCCCTTCCTTTCGGAGTCAAGTCGAAATCAGTAAAGCCCAGACTGTGGCCTGCATTTACATGTGCCAATACTCCTTCTAGCTGGTTCACGGAGACATCCTGTGGTACAAAAGAAGTGTCCAGGACTTTCAGCAAAGCGTTTCGGTGAGCTTCCGAACACAACAGCAATGACAATATAGATATTTGGACGGTGTTTGCTGCAGATGCTCCACGATTTTATAGTCGCTCTTCCGAATTAAGCGCATGAATTCTTCGACATCCTTAGATGCTGCTTCTTTTTCATTTGCTTGAACCGGAACATTTTCCACCGCTTTCCCCTTTCCTTTCGCTAGCCTTTCGGCTTCCACTTCAGGAGATATAAAGATCCTGCCGCTTCTTGTCATGCCTCCTGAGCCCACAACATTATCCACAATCTCCGCTGACTGCTTGTTAACATCGATTTTAATCCCGTCACAATACACCTCTAGCCCATATGACCATGGAACCGCTTTCGTGCTCTCATACGGGATTGGCCCGGCTTTAGTTATAGTAATCGGTGGTCGCTGAGCTGGTGCTGAAATGGTGATCGTCTTCCTAGGAATTGTCACTGTGGCAACATCACTCCGATTATCCACTACTGCCCCTGCCGGCTCATCAATTGCTGTTCTATCAAACTGCAATACACCTTCATCAATTAAGGCCTGAATGCCTTTCTTCAAATCTCACACCCCCCAGACAGGGCCCAACAATCTAAGCAGTACTCATTACAACCCGGGTAAACCCCTCCCTGCAACAGTCGGCTTTTTATTTCGCTCAGCGGCGTCTTTAAATCCTCAACATTCATAATCAGATTCAGCCCTTCCTCAGTCAGCACGGCGTTGGCCCCATGATTAGGCATGGGTTTCTGGACTATATTCGCACCGGTCGTTCCGAAGTTGATAGACTTGTTGTCCAAGAGATCCTGCACAACGTGCTTAAAAGCATGACACCTTCTATATCATGGCCCGGGGCCCCAGAATGAAACTCGCAGCGCCTATTTGCATCATAGCCGAACGGGGGAGTTCCCGTTATCGGTGCCAAGGTTCTTTTCTCCACCAGATTCAATCCCAACAAGGTCTGCAATAAATCAGCATAGTTAGAGGGAGGCTTCTCGAACACCCTTCTCGCTTACCACCCTGGAATCTTCTCTGAGCTTGCTGTGCCCCCTGCTGAGGCTGCTGCTGCTGTGGCATTGGTTGCTGCTGAACCTGTTGTTGTTGCTGAGTTGGTTGTTGTTGATACGGGATGGTGACACTCGACACTTGCTGCGGCTGACGATATTGATTTCTTCCCCTGCCTCGGCCTCGGCCTCGGCCTCCAAATACAGCACTAGCTTCGCCCTGACGGCGCCCACCATAAGCTTTCCTATTACTGCCAGATGCAGCTGACTCATCGACTTGGAACTTTCCTTGCTTATGTTCCGCTCAATCTTTTCGCCCATCAAGATCAGGTCTGAAAAACTAGCCAGAGACGTATGAAACAGCATATCATGAAACAGCCCGGTGAATGTGCCAACAAACATATCGTTCATTTCTTTATCTTCCACAGGAGGACGGACCCTGGCAGCCATATCGCGCACCTTTGCGCGTATTCTTTAAAACTCTCCCCCTTCTTCTGCGAAAGCCCGGCCAACTGGACCCGATTGGGTGCCAGGTCACTGTTATATTTGTAATGGGCTACGAACGCCTCGCTAATTGCTTCCAAGTCTTGATATCAGTGGGCTCCAACCCATGTACCACTCTAAGGAAGGACCCGATAGGCTATCCTGAAAGAAATGCATGAGCATTCTTTCGTCAGTGGAATATGCAGACATCTTTCTGTAATAAGCTCGTACATGAACCTTCGGACATGTATCTCCTTTGTACTTATCGAACGCAGGCGCTTTGAATTTGATTGGCACCCTCAGCCCAGGTACCAAGCCCATTGTTGCCATGTCCAGACCCACAGCACTCTGGTTTAGGACTCCTTTCATTTGCTCTTCCAGCATTCTAATCTTTTGAGAATCATCCATCGGCCCTTCAAAGCCCCCTCCAGAGAAGGCGTCTTCCTGTTGATCCTCTTGCCACATACCGTTTCCAGCCCCGTATCCATCATACGCATTATTACGTCCAGCTCTGACCTGATTCATCCCCGGAACTCGGCCTCTATTGCCATACCCTTGAACACCTCCAGCAGGACCACCAGCCATAAAACCAGCACCGTTTCCGTTTCCAAAACCTCCGTAGCCCTGATTGACCATACCATAACCATCTTGCCCAAAGCCTTGAGCATTAAAGCCATACTTGCCAGTATTGTCGAATCCCTGATCGTTGAATCCGAACCCAGTATTGACAAAGCCATTACCTCCGAGATTATCTCCCACATTGACATCACCCAGCCCAGCGTTATGGACAGCAGTTTCATTTCCACCTCCGACGTTACCATTCACAGCAGCGGTAGCGTTGTTGACGTTAGCAGCGTTCACATTGACGACAGGCGGAGCCACTGGCGTTGGAGTGCCGTCTCCATGAGCAGTATCAACCCGGACAGACTGATGATCTTCGTTACCATGACCAGCGTTGCGAGCCAATAGAGGCTGGACCATGGCCTGCAAGTTCTCTTGCCCTTTTGCTATAGCCTCCATGGTTTGCATGAAGAGGGCGAGCTTCTCGCGTACATCCTGCATCTCATTCTGAATCTGGTCCATGACTTTCCGACAGTTGGATCGTGTAGAATAACGGTGTGGATGTTGATCTGGAATCCTGTTAAGTACCTGAATCAAAGCAGGAGATAAGACACCATTCAAAGATTACCTGTTATGCAATATGAATATGAATGCAATGCAATGTGTCTGTGCATTAGGGAAGTTCATTCCCCCAGTTCTAGTGCGAGGGTGACGGTGCAGTGACAGTGTTGACAATAGGAATATCGGAGCTGAATCATAGAAAGCCTCATATATAACAGAGAGAATCAATAAGCCCAGGGTACAATATCACTGAGAGTACAAAGATGGCATGACCTCAACCAACAATCCTGGTGATGGTCAGCACTATGCAAATAAAGCATACAAATAATGGAATGATCAGATCCTCCCAAAAGTCTGGTACTCCTCTATCAACTTCTTGGTTTCCGGATGGCTTGGTCGATCAAGCAGCCCTTCAACAAGCTGGTTTCTCTTCTTAAGGACACGGCGTACGTCTTCAGCAGTTTCTTCCCATGCTGCTTCTCCGAAGCAATCTTCTAGCTTTCGCTTCTGGGACACTGCTTCATCTCTGGATTTGATTGCCTTGTTCAGTGCATGCTGGACACTATACCGGTTCATCACTTCTTCCTCACACTTCTTGATGCTAGACTTCAACTCCTCTTCGAGGCCGGAAATTTGCTGCTTCAGCTTATCTTCCCTCTTCTTGTTGTTGGTGAGTGTAGCATTCCAAGTCTTATTGCAAGAAGATATCTCTCGGTGTGCTGCGTCGAGCGCTTTCTTTTTGGCTTCCAGCATGTCGTGGGAACTTCTGAACTCTTGCCCCAGACGTTCACGCTTCTTCTTTTCCTCGGTCAACTCAGCTCCTAACCTGTTTACCAGCTCAATCTGTTGTTGGAAAGCATATACGGCCTTGTTCTTCTCACTGCGTGCCTGGGCTAACTCTTGCTCTAACCCTTCGTTAATCTTCATCAGGGCTTCTTTCTCCCTCACAACCTGTTCATATGCTTCTTTAGAAACATTAGTCGGCTCTTCTACCGGAATAGGATCAAGAATTGGTGCATCTGGAAATGGCATCTTCAACTGACTAGCCCTCTCCTGAATCCAAACTCTATAAGGTGCATAGGCCTGACAGTCATTCTTTCCCAACAACGGCTTCCCTGTGCGGTTAATACGCGTCCAAGCATGTCGCAACTTGGCTAATAGCTCCCCCTTCACGTCACCGGTGAAGTACAGAGATTCCTGTACTTCTTCCTCTTGAGGTGGGCTCTTCAGCGCATATCCGAACTGGCGAATGAATAGAGAAGGGTTGTAATTGATACACCCTTTCCTTCCTATCAACGGTACATTAGGGTACCCAGAACAACTGAAGATGAGCTCCGATCCCAACAGATCTCTATCAAACCACTCCATATCTTCCGACGATAACCTCATCAAACGCTCTGGCCAACCAACTGGAACTGTAGTCTCTGCAGCAGATCCTCTCTTAGGAAGGTGACTCTCAAACCACATACTCAATAAGGGTACACACAGATGAACATTCTTCCCTCTTCCCTTCTCATTCTTGTAATGCAGCGAGTGGTAGAGATCTCCGAGTAAAGTAGGTACAGGATTACCAGCGGCAAACAAGTAGAAAGCATCGAAGTCCACAAAATCCGGTATATTAGGGAATAGTACTATGCCATAAATGCACAAGGCCAACACAGCATTGAAAGCAACCCAGCACCCATTCTTGGCGTACTCTTGGGCTTTACCCACTAAGAACTGAAATGAGAATCCGGGAACTCCACGGGAAACAGTAGTCACAAGTTCAGAAGCGTCAACATGCAGGGCTTTTGCCAATTCCTCCGGCTTGGGTTTGGCATCATAATGAATGAATGGAACCTGGTTCTGCACAGGCAACTCAACATACTCAGCGTATTCCTCCAGAGTTGGCCCCATAATAAAGTCAGAGAACGTAAAGCACCTCAAAGCAGGGTCATAGAATTGCATCAAAGCATACAGCCCATCTAACTCTACCTCTGTAGGTTTGCACACCAATCTCAGTAATCTACCATAGCTCATCCGGAAACTCCTACGAACACCCTCATCAGCAAGAGAGATCAACCCCAATAAAGGAACAATATCAGGCGTAGGCAATTTGTAAGCAACTGTTCTCCGTAGGCTAGTCATGATCAAACACTCAGAAGTCTGGGCACTAGAACTAGGGAAATGCAAATGCACCTGCAGCACAGACACACGTTAGTGAAATGCAAATGATAATGGATATGCAGGGATGCAATGCAAGTAACATTCAACAGGGACCAAAGCTGCAACTGCATAGCCTAAACCCAATCAAGAAAGGTCTCAGATAGACCATCCAGAAGTCACCAAACCCTGGTCTCAGATAGACCTAAAATAGAACTCCAACACTGGTCTCTGACAGACCTCAAACCATAACTCCACCTGGTCTCTGATAGACCTCAAATCACATCCATAATTGGTCTCTGACAGACCTCAAAACACCTCTCAAATGGTCTCTGACAGACCTCAGAATACATCTCCAAATGGTCTCTGACAGACCTCAGAATAAATCTCCACATGGTCTCTGACAGACCTCAGAATACATCTCCAAATGGTCTCTGACAGACCTCAGAATAAATCTCCACATGGTCTCTGACAGACCTCAGAATAAATCTCCATAAATAACCAGGATCTCTGATCAAGAAATAACCGGTAGTCTGGAGGTCTAGTTACCTGCATAACCCTGAATCCCCTCACAGGTGGGTGGCCCTATAACTGGCACAAGGTACGGCATCCTATGCGGTCGTCGGCGTCACAGACTTTCAGGGTTGATGATACGATTCCCAGAAGGAGTGGCATCATCAAATCCTGAAGAGGCCTCACTCAGCCAACTTCCAAATGATCGGTCCCCAGAGTCGACAATCCAACTAACCAGCAACCCACGCCAACCAAAGGAAGGGGCAGGAGGCCAACCAGAGGAACCTCGTCTGAGTGTAGATTTCACGGGACACCAAAGCAAGCAAAGCAAGCGGGCGCCCACTAATTTCTACTCTAATTCTAGGTGCACTCAAGCCCAGGTCCGGCTTATCTCTCAATATCAGAACACCCGTCACACCCCAATACAGCAATAATAAACAATATATAAAGCTGAAAATACAAGGTTAGAAATATGCAATAACTCCATACAAAATCCTCGACGGGAAAACAAGCGTTAGGATTGACTCTCTCAAGGGACGTTGGATCCCAAATGCATAAGAACCATCGCAGTCCTTAGCAGCCAGGGGACGTTGGATCCCCAGCAGAGTCGCCAGCTGGCGCTACTGCGAAAATCGGCGCCGGCTGAACAGAAGAGTCGCCACCGTGCGTTATTTATCCCACGGGAGGGAAAGGAAACGCTCAGAGTAAACCTCGCGAAAAAGGGGAAAAGGTATGGTCATCGCAACCAAAACCTGGATTCGGGAGTCGGTTACGCAAGGGGAAGGTATTAGCACCCCTCACGTCCATCGTACTCGATGGGATCCACGCTTGTTTTCGGGTATGGATTGTTATTCTATCTAAACTATAGGTCAAGGGTTAAAAAGAAAATAAAATGGAAATGAAAATGACTCGGCAAAGTATCGCACTTTATGCCTACGTATTCTCGCCTGGAACGAGAAATCAGAGTCAACGTAGTTCGCCTACCTACGGGAAAGGAGGGGAAGGTTGCTCGCTAGGATATCGCATCCTATGCCTACGTACTTTCATACAGCATGAAAGATCAGAGCAAACGTAGTTCGGGCCACGTACGACACAGGTTTGTCTTGATTGTTTTTATACCTTCTGAAAAAGGGTTTTTCTGACTAATAGTCCAAGCGGACAAAAATGACGTTTTGATGAGTTCACATTCTTTTACGGAAGAAGTGTCTTTTATTGTGTTTGAAATCTTTATGTGTTTTTCTGTTTGTTTTGAGGAAGAAGAGACAGAACTCTAACCTACGGTTGCGAAGGGAATCAAACTAACCTAATGTTATCATGCATGGGTTAAGACCTAGTGTCTATCATGCTCCTCTCTTGCACAGAGAGAAACAGAGATCCTACGGGATAGGCAGAAACAGAAACAATATCAGATATATACAGCAAAACAGTAAAATGCATGGATGCAACAATACAAGCGAGGCAAGGGAGTCCCACTCAACCTCGAACCTAGAAAACAATAGGCAAAAGTGAACAGGCTTCACTTTCAACCCAGCAGGGTAAACAGCAAACAATACAGTTCAGAAAACCAATCAATACATCAGAAATGAAATACAGCAGCAGAAGAAACAGCATCAGCAGCTCTGAATCAACGACTGGCTTCAAGCAATCTCCAATCATTCACAAGCTTCAACAAGCATCAATCTCCATCTTCATGACCTTCAGGCAAGGGCTTTGATCATCAGTCTTCCATCTGCAATGGCTCAAGCTCAAACCTCCAGGATGAGGGATTGGTCACAAGAGTGAATTGGGTGTTAAGCAATCAGCTGACTACCAAAGGTGGTGAACAGACTGCTTCTAACACAAGAGACATTTTCTCTCAAGAGTTCTATCTCATAGACACTATCACCAAGCCTTCCAAAGGAAGGGGGTGAGTGTCTTAGAGAGACTCTGAATCACAGAGAAGAATGGATGCAGACAAGGCAATCCATGTTTGAGAAACAAAATTTCTAATCTAGAGCTCTGCCTAGCTCCTAAACCCTAGTCTCCTCAGCAACTGCTAGCAAGAAACTCCTCCTCAACTCTGACAGTTGATCTTCAATCTTTTGAATCTTCAATGGCTTCATCTCCACAAATCTTCAGCTTCCCCAGGGCCCCAGACAAACCCAATACCCAAACAAACAATCAAGAAACCCCAGAGGGCACACCACACCAGACAGCAGATATACAGACAGTAATAATAGCAGTAGGGGAATCCTAACTCTTTCTAAGGGATCTAATAGCTACCCATAACCCATATAGTCCCATAACTAATTTATTCAAACCCTAAGTCCTTAAGGGAAATGAAATCAAACTCCTAAGTTGTCACCTAAAAACCCTAGTTTTGTTCATGATATTCAAGTATTTATTAATCACCTAAAATTAACTCCTAAAAATGGGAACTAAAATATTTCTACAAGCTTAACCTCTCATCTAAACAATATGAAAAGAGTGATCAAAAAATATCAAAGCATGTGAGAGAACAAAAATCATAAAAATAATGCATGAAATGTAACTATTTATTATGACATTTATTTAGAAAATATGTAAAAAATATGAAATAAAACTAAAAATGAAATTTTATTTTCCTATAATATTCTAGACATTTTAATGAAAACATGGTAAAAAGAATGAATTAAAAAGCATTTTTTATGAATTATTTATGAATTTATGAAAATTGGTGAAAATTAGAATGAATTAAGACAAATAAAATTGAATTAAAATGAGGGAGGGGGGTATGAAGAGTAACTCGCCCCAGTTCAAAATCACAATGGGCCAACAACAGGGGGGTGTTGGTAGCGCTTCTTCAAGGCCCAATACACATTCAGAATTAAAAAACAAATAAAAGACGCTGGGGGTAAGAATAGTAGAGGAATCACATGAGAAAAATGGTTTTGGGCTCACACGGGGGTGGGAATAACAATCCAACTCAGGCCCGCCCGTTTCAATTAATGAAACGGTGCGTTTAGGGCCAGGGTAATCTCCCTCCAATTTTCAAATTGAATGTAGGGCCATTGGGATCACTCTAAAAGTCAAGAGTCTTACACTCATTGGGACGGCTAGGATTATCTCTTCTTCCTCATTCAACCTGAACCTAGGTTTCTGCACCATGGAAAGCCATGCACTGAGCAACTTTCTTCCTCTCTGTTCTCCATCTACACGCAAGCCAATCCACACGATGTGAACATGAAATCTGCTCCAAATCTCTCCCTCTACAAGCTTAGGGCATCAATTCGCTTTGAAATTCACCACATCAACAAATTCGATTGAATCACATACTGACCACCATTGAAATGCACTGGTATGGACCATCAACCAATCTTCCCCAGACTTAGCCTAAATTGAACTACAACTAATGGAGGTTAACACATGCTATCAAGCCACGATTATAACATACTAATCTAAGAGATATTGATCTTAACAGTTCATTGCACCTGCTCACAACCATCACCAAACCTCTCCAAATTCATCTAAACTAATCTCCTAACCACCTAGATTGCATCTAAACTAACAAAATCAGGTCTCACTAACTGGATCGAGCAGTTTGTATGAAAACTTACCTGTGAGAATCTTGAAAAACAGCTATGGAAGATGTGGATCTGAAGCTTCTAGGTGTTGGATCTTGATCTATCCTTGGTGTATGTGATTCTGTATGCAATATTCTGGTGATTCCTTGCTTGAATTTTGCTGTCCACAGAATTTGCAGTTTTGAGGTTCTTGAAGATAATGCACGAAAATGAATCCTAACCACCAAGTCTTTGCTTCAATTATGATCTATGATGATGATTGAATAAGATTGAATTGAAGTGGATGAAAATTGGTGAGGAATTTGTGAGATTTGGAATGAAACTTCAATGAAAAGTATGAGAGAAATTTGTGAAAATCTTGGTTGCAAATGAGGCCAACCCTTGCCAAATTCTCATTTTCATGCTTATATAGACCCAAATGAACATTCTAGATCCATCTTGCACATTCCCTTGTTTCAAACTTTGGCTCATTTTTGATTATGTTTCTTAATGATAAGCAACCATGGATAACTTCATTTTTTCCTTCTAAACTCAAAAAAGTGTGTGAACCATTGTTCTTAGAATTGTTTTTCCATTCAAAATCATATATTGGAGTCTCCATTTGGACTTGTAAATCTCCCAAACCACTTTTCAACTTGAAATTATTCACTTTATAAGCCTTTTCAGTTCATATTTTGACCTATCATGCAACTCCATGCTATGAGCTTCTCCAATAACTTGTGACCTTCTTTCTAGACTTAAAAATCCCATTTGGAGCAAGTTTGATGTTGTAAGTTTTTCATTTGAGGCCTCCTTGTATGAGTTTTGGGTATAGGTTAAATGACCTGTAATTCACAAATGCCCAAAATACCCTTTGCTTGCCAAGACCATAAGTTGAGTTCTCCACATCATATGAAGGCATACCATACCATCTAGAAAGCTAAGACAATGAGGAACAACTCTTATGTTGACCAAGAATTCATTTGAAATCTCCTTGAGGGGTAAAACTAGCTTGGAAGTCAAGTCACTTTCACAGACAAAAATTCAGACACCCCAGATGACCTGTAACTTGCAAGGACCATAACTTGAGTTCCATAAACCTCCTTGAGGTCTTCCACCACTCAATTAAGGTCTTGAGATCCTCTACAAGTTTCATGTTGGCCAAGAAGCCATTTGAGTTAGCAATTTTGACTTATCTTGCTTGGAAATTTGACCTAAACTAGGGGATTTTACAGAGAAACCTAATTTAGTAACTCCTCTTCTCCTTGATTTCTCTTGAATTCTCCTTGTCATATCTCCATATCCTTCTTCATACATCAAATGTTGATCCCCACATCTCTCCAATAGACTTGAATGCCCTCTTAAGTCAGTCAATTGACCTAGGGTTGACCTAGGGTTGACCCAGATGAAACCCTAGTTGACTGTCTTCAACTGTAGCTCTTGTGCCTCCATCAATGACTTGTTTTCTTCTCCAAATGACTTTATAAGTCTCTCAAGATGTCTAGATGCTCTCCAATGTCTTCATTTCATAGCTCACAATCCTCTTGTTGGTCCTCAGATACCCTCAGCTAGGAGATGGACTCAAGGCTTGATCTGCTGAACTCTTTGCTTTCAAATTCTCTCCTGATGACTTGAATATGATTGAATTGGGATATTAACCTCTTGCTAGGCCTCTAGAGATGAAAATAATGATTGGTCCCCTGGTGAATGACTTGCTATGCTTATGCTATGCAGATGGTTAGTCTATGTACATAACTCTACATGCAAATGCTAATGATGATGAAACATAAACCAATTGAATAAGGTTGAGCAAATTTTAGGGTGCAACACTTCGGATTGAAGAACACGGGGGCAACATATCAGCGTGCTATGACGACTCTCTTTCATGACATGATGCATAAAGAGATCGAGGTTTATGTTGATGATATGATTGCCAAATCCCCGACGGAGGAGGAGCATTTGGTTAATCTGCTAAAACAGTTCAAGAGGCTTAGGAAGTTCAGGTTGAGACTGAACCCTAATAAGTGCACCTTTGGGGTGAGGTCGGGTAAACTGCTGGAGTTTATTGTGAGCGAAAAAGGAATAGAAGTTGATCCTACGAAAATAAAAGCAATACAAGAACTGCCGACGCCTAAAACAGAAAAAGAAGTGCGTGGGTTTTTAGGGAGGTTGAACTATATCGCCCGGTTCATATCTCACTTAACCGCAACGTGCAAGCCGTTATTCAAGTTGCTAAAGAAGGATCAGGTTGTGACCTGGAATGGAAATTGTCAAAAGGCGTTCGACAAGATAAAAGAATACTTGCAGGAACCTCCTGTTTTGATACACCCAGTGGCCGGGAGACCGTTGATTATGTATTTGACGGTTCTTGAGGAAAGTATGGGTTGTGTTCTCGGTCAACACGACAAGACTGGACGTAAAGAGCATGCGATCTACTATTTGAGTAAGAAGTTTACCGACTGTGAGTCCAGATACTCAATGCTCGAGAAAACGTGTTGTGCGCTAGCCTGGGCCGCCAAACGTTTGAGGCAATACATGCTAAATCATACAACCCTGCTAATTTCAAAGATAGATCCAATCAAATACGTGTTTGAAAAGCAAGCACTCTCCGGAAGAATTGCCCGATTGCTGATGGTGTTAACTGAATATGATATTCAGTATGTCTCGCAAAAGGCTATTAAAGGTAGCGTTTTGTCAGAGTACCTTGCGGAGCAGCCTGTGGAGGACTACCAATCGATGAGATTTGATTTTCCTGACGAGGATATCATGTACCTGAAGATGAAAGATTGTGAAGAACCGTTGCCGGATGAAGGACCTGAATTGGGTTCCAAATGGCAGTTAATATTTGATGGAGCTGTGAATTCCTATGGTAGCGGAATAGGGGCAATCATTACCACCCCCCATGGGTCGCACATCCCATTTACTGCTCGATTGACCTTTACTGTTACCAATAATGAAGCTGAATATGAGGCTTGCATCATGGGTCTTGAAGAAGCTATTGATTTGCGAATCAAACATCTGGATGTATACGGAGATTCAGCTCTAGTGGTGAATCAGATAAAAGGAGAATGGGAGACATGGCAGCCCAATTTGATACCATATATGAATTATGCAAGGAGATTGTTGCCTTTCTTTGACAAGGTGGAATTGCATCATGTGCCGCGAGCAGAAAATCAAATGGCTGACGCCCTGGCGACATTGTCTTCCATGTATAAAGTTAATTTCTGGAACGAGGCTCCCCGGATTGTTATCTCTCAGCTTGATAGGCCTGCGTTCATATTTGCTATTGACGAAGCATCTGATGATAAACCCTGGTACTTTGACATCCAGAATTTCCTGAAGAGCAAGGAGTACCCAGCTGGGGCATCCAGTCGAGATCAGAAAACTCTCAGGAGATTGGCTGGCAATTTCTATTTGAACCCGGACGGTGTCCTATACAAAAGAAACCACGACTTGGTGTTGCTAAGATGTGTAGATGAGAAAGAAGCAAAGTTGCTCATGGAAGAGATACATGAGGGTACATTTGGTACACATGCTGGTGGGCATGCTATGACGAGAAAACTGCTGCGAGCAGGTTATTACTGGCTAACTATGGAGACAGACTGTTTCAAGTTTCCAAAGAGGTGTCATAAATGCCAAATTTATGCGGACAAGGTCCATGTACCCCCAAGTCCTCTGAATGTGATGTCATCACCGTGGCCATTCTCGATGTGGGGAATTGATATGATTGGTAAGATTGAGCCTACGGCATCAAACGGACACCGATTCATCTTGGTGGCAATTGATTACTTCACCAAATGGGTGGAAGCAACGTCGTATGCCAATGTCACCAAACAAGTGGTCGCCAGATTTATCAAGCGAGATATTTTCTGCAGATATGGAATCCCTGAACGGATTATCACCGACAACGGTTCGAATTTGAATAACAAGATGATGAAAGAGCTGTGCCAGAATTTCAAGATTGAGCATCACAACTCTTCTTCTTACTGACCCAAGATGAATGGCACTATTGAAGCGGCCAATAAGAACATAAAGAAGATTGTTCAGAAGATGGTTGTGACCTACAAGGATTGGCACGGGATGCTACCTTTCGCTTTGCACGGTTATCGTACGACGGTGCGCACATCAACCGGGGCAACCTCTTTTTCATTGGTATACAGAATGGAGGCAGTGTTACCGTTGGAAGTGGAGATTCCTTCCTTGAGGGTTTTACGAGATGTCCAACTTGACGAGGCAAAATGGGTAAAAGACAGGTTGAATCAGCTGAGTTTAATGGATGAGAAGAGGCTAGCTTCTCTCGCATACGGTCGGTTGTATCAAAGCCGGATGAAGAAAGCATACGATAAGAAGATATGTCCGCGAAGCTTTCAGACGGGTGACCTTGTGCTAAAGAGGATTCTCCCGCCACAAACAGATCACAGGGCAAGTGGACCCCTAATTACGAAGGGCCCTACGTTGTCAGAAAAGTCTTCTCTGGAGGAGCTTTGCTACTATCTACCATGGATGGTGAAGACTTTTCGTCTCCTGTGAATTTAGACGCAGTTAAAAAATACTTTGCTTGAAAGTGACCCGCTGGACAGTAAAAAGAGAGTCCAGGCAAAAATAGGGCATCCTGGCGAACCATAAAAAATGGATAAAAGGTTCGGGCAAAAGTTAGGGATAAAATTAAAAAGATGTACACCCGCGAAGTCGAAAACCTGCATTGGGCGACTTCGGAAAAAAAGGGTATCCCGGTGAATTGAAAACCCGCAAAGGGCGATTCACGCAAAAGTTAGGGATTGAAAAAGCAAATGACTGCGGTCTGAATTCGATACCTGCATTGCTTAGTGGTTTGGGAGCACCTGAGGGTTCGTTTATCCAACACAATCTCTTCCAAAATTGAATACCGGGAAAAGCGCCAGAGTCAGGCGAGTCATATGAGGATCAGCTCACGATGTTTTTCTGCACCACGTTGCCGACATGTGTACAAATTCGAGTTGTATTTGTATTTTTATGCTTTTTGTGCATATATGTATGTGTGTGTGCGTAACTTCCTCTTTTCAGGAGTTGCATCCGATGTACAAAGCTTTGCCTATTCAGAGGCCTGTTATTAATAAAACATGTTATTCAGTATTTGATGATTGTGCTTTACTGTTTTGTATGTGGAAAACACCGATGTTTTTTTTTGATAAACTTGCACTTGCATAACTTTACTGGCCTTTGCCAATGATTGATAAAACTTCGAATTGACTGAAGTAATGTCACGGACACTAACCCGAATAGATTTGGTTGTACAAATTTGTGTTGTGTCATTTGTGTTTTGCAGGGTTCTCGCCTTTAAAGCGGACAATCAGAAATTGTGGCCCCAGCCGGAGGTTCGTGGTGAAAGACTTGACTTTGTGCGACGCTAATCCCCTCGCATGTCGCACCTCATCCCCAGAGGTTGAGATGATGTTATCCCTTACCGAAGGAAGGATTATTTTCCCCAGAAGAGTATTCTTAGGGAAGCTGTCCAAGAGATATCCCCAGCCAGTCAAAATCAGTATCCCCTGCAGAGGTTGCACTCCCCAGAGAGTCGAGTATGTGAATGATCAATCCCAGCCGGGAGAATTCCCGCAGTGTTTAACCAAGTCATAGTTGGTTTAGAAGGATTATCCTCAGCAGAGTGGTAGCTCGCAGTTTGTAAGTTGTGCCCAGACAGTGCGTTTCCCCGGAAGATTCATGTTTCCCCGACCGAGTCGGTTCTTCCCCAGTTGGGTTACTCTCCCCAGCCGAGGATGTTCGTTCCTCCCAGTGGAAATCGAAGTTTAATCTCTCCCTGGTGGAGTTGGTTGTATGTCCGACATTTATTTTGTCGGAGACTTTATGATACCCGTTCATCCCCATCATGGTGGTATTTGCTCTCAACAGCCGTGTTGAAGAAAGCTTGTCAAAGTTTCCCCAGCAGCTTGAGCCTGCATTCGCATTTGCATATAGTGTCATATTTGCATCTACCCAAAAACGCGTAGCATATCCGTGTTGTACGGAGCATTACGCCATTCTCAAACATGCGCATTTTGAAACATAAGCCAGGTTGGTTAACCTTTGGTTTTCAAGTGTTGTTTCCCTTGCAGGTGGAGGGAGCTCTTGCTCAGATCAATTACCAAATAATAAAAATCTCAGCATGAGACATGTGATGATAATGTTCGTCTTGTCATTATTCCCCACAGAGTTGCTTGTTTAAGTTTCTCTTACTCCTCCAGCGGAGTATTTCTTCAAGATTGTTGTTGTGTCGTTATCAAAAGATTTCGTGAATCAATTTTTGGAAGTTGCCGCCTATGTCGAAGTAGGTGTCTGGCAGTTTGGGTTCAGAAAATCCCCAGTAGAGTCCTTCTCAGATTTTCTACCATGTTAGCATCAAGGTTTGAATATTGTTATATTGCTACCCATTTGATTGATGAAGTCAGCTACCGCAAATATCGACAGAGAAGCTGTATTGAGAGTTATTTCCCGCAGTGGTGGCGGAGTTATTTCCGCAGTGGTGGCAGAGTTATTTACCCATAGCGATGGTGGTGTTATTTTCCTGTAGTGGTGACAGAGTATTTACCCGTAGCGATGGCGGTGTTATTTTCCTGTAGTGGTGACAGAGTATTACCCGTAGCGATGGCGGTGTTATTTTCCTGTAGTGATAACAGAGTATTACCCGTAGCGATGGCGGTGTTATTTTCCGGTAGTGATAACGGATTATTTCCCGTAGTGGTGGCAGAGTTATTTCCCGTAGTGGTGGCTAGGGCTGGCAATGAACCAAACCAACTCGAAGATAGTTCGGAATTCGACTCGACAATTAAATCGTTGAACTAGGTTCATGAACCAAATGAGTTGAGTATGAGCGAAAAATTAAGTTCGTTAACTAAATGAGCTGAACTTGAACTATACATAGTTCGACTCGTTAGGTTCATGAGTCAACTCGGTTACATATGAAAAGAATTATATTGTCTTTAAGATTAGGTTTAAATATTTACTTCAAAACTTAGACAAATTTAATCTTCAATTTAGTAGTTTTTGAATTAGACTCTCAAATGTATCTCTTGAAAGTTGTGTAGGTTTTGAATTAGTAGATTTCAAAGATAAAGTTAAATTTCAATATGATAACTTTTATTTTATTTTAATATTTTATTTAAAAAATATATATTTATTTAAAATGCCAAATATACTAAAAAATATATATATTTAAAAAAATAGTTTTTAAGTTCGTGAACCATGTGAGATGAACCTAATGAGATGAACCTAACGAGTCGAACCGAACTGTTCGTGAACTTATAACGAGTCGAGTTTGAGCTTAAAAAAAAGTTCGTGTCGAACTCGAACTCGAACTCGAATTCGAACAATTCTTAACGAGTCGAGCCGAGCTGAGGTGAGTTCGACTCGACTCGACTCATTTCCAGCCCTAGTGGTGGCGGAGTTATTTCCCGTAGTGGTGGCGGAGTATTTAGCCGTATCGATGGCGGTGTTATTTTCCTGTAGTGGTGACAGAGTATTACCCGTAGCGATGGCGGTGTTATTTTCCTGTAGTGATGACAGAGTATTACCCGTGGCGATGGCGGTGTTATTTTCCTGTAGTGATGACAGAGTATTTTCCTGTAGTGGTGACAGAGTATTTCCCGTAGTGATGGCGGTGTTATTTTCCTGTAGTGGTGACAGAGTATTTCCCGTAGTGATGGCGGTGTTATTTTCCTGTAGTGATGACAGAGTATTACCCGTAGCGATGGCGGTGTTATTTACCCGTAGTGGTAGCATAGTTATTTTCCTATATCATGGGTAGAGTCGTGTTTTATTGGCAGAGTTATTTCCCTGGCAAAAGCGTCAGAAAGATTGTATGATGTTAGTAGAGTTATTCATACCCATTTGGTTGATGGAGTTACGTGAAGAAAAAACTAGGATCAGTTGCGTGTGCATAGAAGGATGAGATACTGTAAATGGACAGAGACGCTATACATCTTGAGTCGCTAGAGTCAAGTACTGCTACGATCGGCAGAGCGGTGGTGTTGTCTGTATTGATAGAATTAGTCCATGGCAAGATGGAATATTTTGGTGGGTTTTTGTTCCCCAAGCAGTGGTGCAGTTTATTTCTGCGGTTGGCAAATTTCCGGGTTCTTGGTATTCAACCATCTCGTACCTCGAATGTTTGAAGGCCGTTCGCTCTTCACCCAGTCGGGTCCAAGTCGTTTGAATAGGGGCAGCTGTTGCACCCTAAAATTTGTTCAACCTATTTCACCTGGTTTATGTTTCAATTGCATTGTCATTTGCATGTACATAGTCTAGTCATTTGCATAGCATAGCATAACAAGTCATCTAACAAGGGATCAAGTGCCATTCTTATCAAAAGAGGCACATCAAGGGGTTTTTATTCAAGCTTAAGACCATCCAAGTAATCAAGAAATGAGTTGAAGCTTTGAAAAGTTTGAGGGTCAACCAGTGGATGTCTCTCCTAATTTGAGGTATATTGAGTATCATCAATGGAGTATGAACTATGAATTGAGGGTATGGAATGTGCACAAAGATAATGTAAGACCTAGAGGGTCATTTTGAAGATGAGACAAGTCATTGATACAAGTACAAGAGCCAGAGTTGAAGTACAGTCAACTAGGGTTTCATCTGGGTCAACCCTAGGTCAACTGAGTGATTGAAGAGCATCAAGGCTTAGCTGAAGGATGTGGGATTCATGAATTGATATGTGGATACATGTGTGGTGTTTTTCCAAGGATAAATCAAAGAGAATCAAGAGTAGGAGGAGTTGCCAAATTAGGGTTTCAGTATAAAATCCCCTAATTTAGGCCTATCTTCCAAGCCAGATAAGTCAAAATGAAAGTTTCAAATGGATTCTTGGTCAACATGAAACTTGTAGAGCTTCTCAATAGATTTAATTTGAGTACTATAAGTCTTCAAGAAGATTTGTAGAACTCAAGTTATGGTTCTTGCAAGTTATGGGTCATCAGAGGACACTGAAATTTATCTGTGAAAGTCACTTGACTTCCAAGCAACCTTTGCCCATGAAGGAATTTTCAAATGGATTCTTGGACAACATAAGAGTTGTAGATCTTGATCTTAGCTTTAATTGGAGTACTAGAAGTCCTCAAGAGGATTTGTGGAACTCAAGTTATGGTCTTGGCAACCCAGGGGTATTTTGGGAAAGTTGAATTACAGGTCATTTTCCAACATAGGTCAAAATCTCTATCTTCCACTCCTCAAATGGAAAAATGTTCAACATGATATGTATTCAAAATGATGTTTTTAGGCTAGACAAGAGGTCATGAGAACTTGGAATGGCTTGCTTCACAAAGTCACAAAAATGGCCTAAAATAAGGGTAAATTTTAAATGAATCAAGGATGAAAATTGGGGTTTTTGATCTACAAGTCCAAACCAAGCCATATGACATACCAATTTGATTGTAAAACACATTTTGAGAACATTGACATTGCCACAATTTTGAGTTGAGGGATATTTTTATGACTTGCTTTGTAAATTGGTTACTTACACCATTAGACACAAATGCAAAACTTCTTTGCAAGGCATAACCAAGGCTTTAGTGAATCCTTACATATTCAATATCTCATTATAAGACAATTTGAATCAGAAACAAGGTGAATTGCAAGCTGCTGTATGAGTTGGTATGAACATAGCATGAAAGGAGATTTTCATGACATGAGAATTTGATCTTCTCATAAAATTGATCTTGAAGTTTCCAGAACTTTCAAACACATTCTATATATACTTATGAAGTGATTCAGATCACTGGTTGGTGTAAATTGAGGGAGAAAAGAGAGATTGAGTTTTGAAACTTCCATTTGCAAAACAGAATTCAGTTACACGATTCAATCCATTTCAATCCTTTCTTTTGCATTCAGAACCTTGATCAAGCATATGTGAGTGATTCCAGATGGATTATTGAGCAAGAACACTGAAGAATCGTGAGTTGGCACTTGGAGTTCATCACTTGCAACTGAAAATCGAATTCAGGGATTCAGAGGGATTCAACCAAATTTGATGCATACATAAGTTTGATTACCATTCATAGATTGTATCTAGAGAATCTTGGAGCTTAATTTGGAGGTTTTGTCGTTCTGTTCATCAAGAATTTGCAGGTATGTAAACTTCACTCCATGGCTTGATTTAGGTAGTTTCAATAGGTTTTGGATAGCTAGATTCAATGTAGATAGATGTAGGGAGCTTTCTGGTAGCATTAGGGTTGATTTAGAGACAATAAGTTGAATGACATAAATTCTGTTCTTGATCATATCTTGGTGTTCTTGATGATATAACCTTAGTTTGATAGCTAGAAATACTCAGTGAAGCATGGTGATGAGTTTAGGATGATCAATTTTAGGTTTGGTGTGATTTGGTTCTTGATCAATTTCTGAGCAATTTTTGAGTTTTAATCGGGTTTGAGAGTAGAGTGTGATTCATGGTGTTTGATTAGCTTGGTTGCATTCCTAGGAGAAAATGGAGTAGATTAGAGCTTTCAGTTGAGATTTTTGGTGAGGATTCATGGCATGTACGAATTGAGGAAGATGAAGTTGTTGCTCTGTTTCCATGGCTTTTCCCTCCAAGCAATATTCAAAGGTTGAAGATGAGTTGATCACCATTAGATCCTAGGATGACCTTTGACCCAATCCAAATCCAACGGCCACGCGTGATTCAAAGCTTGTGAAGGAGTCTGAAGAGATACCTAAACGCACCGTATCACTTATCTGAAGCATTGGGCTTAAGTGAATTTGTTGATAACCACACCCCACTTTAGAGGCCCATTAGGAAATACACTACATTCGCTTGCTATTCGTACCATGTATTTGTCCATTTTCTTACTATTTTTCATGTTATTTCTGAATTAGTATGGGCCTAACACGCGCTTGGCTATCTACACCTCCCTTTAAGCCCATTTGTTATTCTGAACTGGTTGTAATTGCTATTGGACACACGCATTTGTCATTTTCTCATATTTTCTTTAATTTTTCATTTCATACCTAGTTATTTGAAAATTCATAATAAATTCAAAAATTAATATTTTTGCATGGGATTTTTTCCCTTATTTTCATAAAGATCTCAAGAAAATTATAGAAAAATAAAATTGACGTTTCATGCATGTTTTCTATTTTTGGTGCATTTTTACTTTTAATTGCTTTTTATTTCATTCCATTTTGTACATATTGTTTCTGAATTTTGTATAGCCATTTTACTTCACATTTTGATGCAATTCTTTTTTCTATAGTTAGTATATAGAATTAGGTTCCCCCTGGAATTTTATCACATTTTTGTGATTTAATTTAGGATAGTTTTGAACATCAAACTTTAGGGTGATTAGGATTAGGGTTTACCTTGACATAGGTGCATTTCAACACATAGTTTTTGGGTTTTAATTTTATTTAGGCCTTGGGGTTTATATGGGGTATTGGGTACATAGTTAGGTTCCCTTAGAAATTAATCTAGGATTTTATGATGAGTATTCCTATTTTATTTGATTTTTGCAAGTTGGTTGATATTGGTGTGTTCCCTCTTGGGATGCTGTTTTGTTTGTTGGGTTTTGGGCATTTCCATTGGGTGATTGGGCTTGGGTTTGGCTTGTTGGAGCTCATGAAGACATGGAAGAAGATTGAAGATAAAAAGAATGATGCTTAGAGCTTGGAGATTCTCTTGCTTGAAGATGCTTGGTGAAGACTTAGGAGATAGGAGATATAGGGAGAACTTTAGAGTAGACTGATGTCTTCTGTCAAACATAGAGAGCTTCTTGTGCCTCTATTCCATCCTATGACATAAGGTCCCCCAAAGAAGTTCCATATCTCCTTAGGAGGGATGTAGAGCATGCTTTGATTGGGTAGAACCTTGAGGATACCTCTCACTTGCTATGATAGGATCTTAGTGATTTCCCTGGGGAATCATTAAGCCTCTTAACATTCCCACTTCATTTATTAGTTGATTCTCTCCTGTGAGTGTTTGCCTTGAAGATTGGGAGCCTATTGAAGATGAAGTTCATTGATGACTAGAGAAGATGAAGCTTGTACCTGTCAAAGCTGGGTCTGTTGAAGACTAGGGTTTTGCTACTGATTGAAGCTGTCTACTGGTCGGGGTTCAGTGCTTGCTAAAGCTGAAAATTATTGGAGATAAGAGCTTATCTGAAGTTTGAATATCATTGGAAAGTGAAGATGGGATCTTGCTTGAAGTTGTTACTGTCAACCTTTTGCTGTTAATCAACTGTAGCTGTAGAAGCTGGTGTTGCTGCCAGAGTTGGTGTTGGGTTTATTTTCCTTTTCGGTATTGTTTGTTGGCTTGTTCAGCTTGTCCCTTAGGTTTGAAGTGAAGCTGTTTCACTTTGCCTATTGTTTTCTCAGGTTCGAGGTTGAGTGGGACTCCCTTGCCTCGCTTGTTTTGCTGCATCTCATGCATCTTACTGTTTATTGTATATCTGCTGTTCCCTTTCCGTTTTGATTCCCCTTTCAAACCCATGCATGATAACATTAGGGTAATCCATGCATGACGGAATTATGACAAACAATTCAAAACATGCATGATGGATCTCTGATTTCCTCTGTGCAGGAGGGAATTATGACAGACATTAGGTTGTAATCCATGCATGATAACATTAGGTTAGTTTTGATTCCCCTTTCAAACCCTAGGTTTTTTAGAACTTCTTTCTCTTCTTATCTCAGAACAATTCAAAACACAGTAATAAGGATAATCAACGTCGTACGCTACGAGCCTTAAGCTATTTGAGAAAGGTTGCTGGAGGGTCACTCTTCAGTGGTTTGATTGCTTGGCGTGTTACCCTTAGGGTGACATACAACGTAGTCACTCTCAAGTCATAGTCGCTAGTGCGTCAGAGATTGCAAACGTCATAAAAAACAGTTATTGCGTAAAAGACTAGAAACCAATTAAAGTGTCATTTTTGTCCGCTCGGACTCTTAATTAGGAAAAACCCTTTCATAAGGAGATAAAAAACAATCAGACAAACTGGTGTCTTCCGTAACCCGAACTACGTTTGCTCTGATCTTTCATGTTGTATGAAAGTACGTAGGCATAGGATGCGATATCCTAGCGAGTAACCTTCCCTTCCTTTCCCGTAGGTAGGCGAACTACGTTGACTCTGATTTCTCGTTCCAGATGGGAATACGTAGGCATAAAGTGCGATACTTTGCCGAGTCATTTTTTTCTTTTAACCTCAGACCTTTAGAGTAGATAGAATAACAATCCGTACTAGAAAACAAGCGTGGATCCCGTCGAGTACGACGGACGTGAGGAGTGCTAATACCTTCCCCTTGCGTAATCGACTCCCGAATCCAGTATTTGGTTGCGATGACCATTCCTTTCCCGTCTTTGCGGTAGGTTTACTTCGAGCGTTTCCTTTCCCTCCTTTGGGATAAATAACGCACGGTGGCGACTCTTCTGTCATAGCCGGCGCCGATTTTTGCAGTAGCGACAATGGTGTAATAGGTATCAGCCAAGAGAGTGGGTGCTGGATTTCTGACAAGAAATAACTTGATGGCCTCCAAACTGATGAACTCAGGTTTGCTGGGAAACATGTATAAGCCGTATATCAAGAAAGCTAGTATAGCTTCAAAGATTCCTAAATCTCCACGGTCATAATAGAACTCAGCCTTCTCCATGAATGTTTAAGCCGTATATCAAGAAAGCTAGTATAGCTTCAAAGATTCCTAAATCTCCACGGTTATAGGTGAAAAGCTTCAGTAACTTCTCTTCTGTTTGGTTTTCTCTCCCTTCCATAGTTGGTTGTGAAAGTCATAGGAATTTTTAGATACTCAGAATATTCTTCCAAGGTTGGCAGCAACTGAAAGTCTGGGAATGTGAAGCAATGGTATAATGGGTCATAAAACCTTACGAGGGTGTAGCAATTGCAAAAAGAGCCGGCGGAAACAAACAGAAGAGTCACCACCGAATGTTATTTATCCTAAAGAGAGGGAAAGGAAACGATCGAAGAAAACCTAAGAGAACGGGAAAGACAAGGTCATCGCAACCAAATCTTGGGTTCGGGAGCCGATTACGCAAGGGGAAGGTATGAACACCCCTCATGTCCGTTGTACTCAATGGGATACATGCTTGTTGTCTAAACTATGGGAGAAAACTATCTAAAAGCTACTGCTAAATAGGGGTGAAGAGAAAGAACAAACTCGATAGGACATCGCCGCCCTATGCCTACGTATTCCCTCGTGCAATGGGAAAGTCAGAATCAACATAGTTCGGGAAACTACAGGTGATGGGGGGGAGGTTGCTCGCCAAGACATCGTCGTCTTGTGCCTATGTATCCTCATCTGGTATGAGAGATTAGAGCAAACGTAGTTCGGGTAAACTAGACCACTGGCTGGTTCAAGTGTTTTATAAGCAATGTTAAATCTTCATTCTAGCAGTTAGGGACGATGTTTGTTTGCGGTAGAGCAGAAACATAACATACTCTTTCTGAAAATGAGGTTTGAAAACAATCCCGAAGGATAAAAGGTTTGAGTTTTGTTTGTGTTTTTTTAGAAGAAGTGAATTGAGTTAGTTTGGAACTCATGTTGCACTAAATATTATGACATAAGAGCGAATGCGTCGCATATCGCCCAAAGGGCATACGCTAAACACTCTAGATAATATGAAGAGAGACCTCCCCACTTATCATTCCTCATGTAGTTAAAGCTCATAGCGTACAACACTCGTCATTCTTTATTAAGTGTCTTAAAAGAATTTGAGATGAGAAGAGAAGACACAAGGACTCTAAAGGGAACTGAGAACCCTAATGTTGTCATGCAAAGTGGTCCTAAAGTTGGGATAAAAGGGAACTACCTAATGTTATCATGCAAAGGATTGAAAGCCTAATGCCTCTCCTACTCCCATCTTAAACAGAGGGACTAGGAATCTTAAGGGATCATGTGAACAAGTACAAGTAAACATAATGCATAACCAATCACAAATGAAAACTAAAGAAGGACTTAAACAAGTCATGAAAGATGAGAGAGAATGAGAGAAGCAAGTGCACACAATCAAATGCCACAAATATCTTAAGAAGAAAGATGCTAAACAATGAACCACAATCAAAGAAGTGAGGGGAGAAGGAGAGTGGGGCAGCAACCATATCATGAGCATCTAAACCAAACACCCACTCATGATCACATGAAGAAAAACACATAAACAACTCAAAAGAACTTCAAGTGTTCACAATATTCTCAAAGTGAAACAAACATCACCAAAGCATCAAGAACATGCACATAACCATCAAGGCCAGAAGTGAACTCTAGTGATAAGCATCGACATCAAACTAAAGCTATCAAACTAAGTCAAGAAAGATCAAACCCAAACTGGAGGACCAAAGTCCAAACCAAAGTCTCACACTTCAAACACAAGTGGAAACACATGATCATACAAGATTTGTGAGGCAAGCCACACATCCAATGGAATTCAAGTCACACAAGGCAGCACCTCAAACATGTTAACAAGAGCTAACAAGACTCAATAGGTCCTCAAGGGATCACACAAGATCACATCTCGAAACTAGGTCAAGGTTTGCATGCATACACATAGTTAAAACACTTGAGGTTTTGAAACAACAACCAAAAATAGAAATGAGTCCAAATAAAATCCAAATAAAATACCAAACTCAAGTTAAACCTATCCAAAATCAGTTTGCAATAGATCATTGTAACGCCCCGATTCTGAATTTCCCATTATTTTGTTGAGTCTTCTAATTTATTGGTTAATTGTTATTTTATTGTGGAATTACGTGTTAATATGTTATGTGTGTATGTTGTAGTATTTTATTATTTGGAGAGTTTTGGAAATTAATTAGAGGGTGTTTTAGATAATCCTTGATTAGTAGTTATTTTGAGAGAAATAGAGTAGAAAGAGTATAAGTGGAAAAGAGAAAGAATAGAGAGAATAGAAACCAAGAGGAAAGAAAAAGAAGAGAAAGAAAGGAAGAGAAGAGAAAAGAGGAGAAAAACCTAGAATCATCAAGAATCCACTTCTAAGCTTTCGATTGATCGGGTAAGGGTGTGAAATTTTATTATTCTTGCAATGTGTATGATTATGTGTGTTCTTGCTGGTTTTGTTTTGGGTTGGGGAGAGTTTTACTCATTTTTCATTTTAGGGCATAATGAGTTTAATCGGTAGAACGAATGTTTTATCGGGTAGAATCTGATGTAAGTGTTGTAGAATAGTCAGGGTGTGATAAACTAAGGCTATTGGAACTGATTTGATGAGAATCGGTCGGGTTTGGAGAGGTTGAGGAATTCTGAACAGTGAGGAATTTCTGGTTCGCAGACGCTCGCTAGCTGTTCGCTAGGCGAGCTGGTCACGAATGTTCGCTGAGCGAGAAGTAGCGAATAGGTAGCGAATGGTCCCATACTTGGACAGAATGCATGTTATGGTGTTCGCTGGGAGCGAATGGGTGTAGCGAAGGTTCGCTAAGGGTTCGCTGAGCGAGCGAGGTAGCGAACGAAGTCGGAGGCTTCTGTTTGCATTCGCGAGCTTATTTGCTAGGCGAACAAGTAGCGAATACTCACTAGGAGTTCGCTAAGCGAGTAGGTGGCGAACGTGGCAGGTTGTGTTTTCTTTAATGTTTCCATTCGAGGTCGGGTTTCTGACTTAACTTTGATTATTTTCTTGCTCGAGGCATCGATCATGCTGAGTTATATTTTGATGTGGGTAGCCGTATGGCGTGAATCCTAGATTATGAATTATGGAATGTGTATGTGGCCGTTTGGCAATTTTGTGCAATTGTTCGAATTAAGTGAAATTGCATGGTGATATTGATGTGAATGTGCATAATTGTATGTACTTGTATGATGTGAAGAATGCTTGAATATGTTTGTAAACATGTGTGCATTTTAAGAGTGTTTAGAGTCGTGTTGCATGTGTAGCATCATGATTGCATTCTTGTGTGTTTGATCCCGCGTAGGATTTGCAGAAACCTCGTGTGACCTTGTGGGGTGTGAGCGATGGTTTAGTTACTTTGATCCCTAGGAGGATCTGCAGAAATGATCGTGTGCCCTTGTGGGGTGTGAGCGATGGTTTATTTTGATTCCGTGGAGAATATGCAGAACCGTTGTGTGCCCTTGTGGGGTGTGAGCAACCGGATTGTGTGCCCGTGTGGGGTGTGAGCAATCCTGAAACATCGTGTGCCCATGTGGGGTGTGAGCGATGGGTGAACATCGTAGGCCCGACAAGTAGTTACTTCGGTAACGAGCGATGGTTCCATTTTAGTTCTTCAATTGAACCTGCTGAACGAGTCGGTACCGCATTTGCATCTGCATAGAGTCGTGAGTCGGTCTCTATGAGTTGCATTATCATCTTTAGATGATGTTTTGGTGAAATGAACATAATTGTAAATGTTTAAGTGAAATGCTATGGATTGTGAAACATGAATTGGTGAATGGGATTGATTATGTACGTGTACATTGTGACATATTGTAACAAGTTGTGGTGAGAAATGTGAATTGAGAGTATGTTATAATTGTGTTTTATGATATATATATATAATTTTATGTATTGTTTGTGATGATAATGTGTCTCACCCTTCTACTGTTTCATAATGCTCTATGAGGCATTACAGAGGAGGATGCTGGAGGTCTTTTGTGAAGCGAGTCTTCATTTCTTTTGGTCAGATGGCTCTGATATGTAACACTGGGTAGTTAGGAATTGTTTTGATTCTTTTGTGATACATCTGTGTATGTATCTGCTGCTGAATGTTTTGTTAACTTAACTGATGAATTGAATTAATCTGAATGATGTATATAATGTTTATGTCAATGAAGTTATTTCAATGTTTAGATGTTTCCGCTTTATTCTAAATGTTGATATGTGGGTTTTAAGTGCTATGCTTTGTTTTTAGTTGAGATTTACCCTTTTTGTTACATATCTTTATGAGCAGGTATTATTTATGTTTCGTTTCGATGATAATGTGATGTGCCTCGTTGATACCATGTTATAATTATACTTTGATGAAACTTTTATTAATTGCTTAAATGATTTAAGTGTTTATTTTGAGGGTATAGAAAGGGGATGTTACATTAAGTGGTATCAGAGCCAGTGTTGAGTCAGTTGTGTTTGTCTTCTTGTTGTGTTGGTTAAATGGTTGTTTGACCTTGTTGTTATTTTTGGGAATCCTCAGAATATGGCTGGTCGTAATGACATTGCTATGGCTGCGGCATTGGAGGCTATGGCAAGAGCGGTGCAAGGTGCGCCGAATGTGAATGCGAATGATGAGTTTAGAAAGAATCAACTGCCTGTATTCAAAGGAAGGTTTGATCCTGAAGGTGCTCAGATCTGGTTGAAGGAGGTTGAGAGAATCTTTAGAGTTATGAACTGTACTGAAGGAAACAAGGTGAGACTTGGGACTCATATGTTGAGGGAAGAGGCTGATGACTGATGGGTCAGTATGAGGCAAGTTCTTGAGGTAGATGACGAAGAAATTACTTGGGATTTGTTCTGCACTGAATTTTTGAGGAAGTACTATCCTGAGAGTGTGAAGGGTAAAAAGGAAATGGAATTTCTTGAGTTGAAACAAGGCAACATGTTTGTGGTAGATTACACGACTAAGTTTGTAGAATTAGTGCAGTTTCATCCTCATTATGCAGCTGTTACGGCGGAGTTCTCTAAGTGCATTAAGTATGAGAATGGCTTGCGTCCGGAGATAAAGCAAGCGTGGGTTACCAGAGGATACGAAGATTTTCGGACTTGACCGAATGTTGTAGGATTTTAGAAGACGATAGTAGAGCTCGTTCTACTCACTACAAGAGTTTGAGTGAGAAGAAAGGCAAGCAACAAGTGAAGAGTGGACCTTATGTGATGCCTGTTGATAAGGGAAAATATAGGGGAAACTTCGATAGGAAATCGGGAGGTGGAAGTTCGGGTGCAGTCAAATGTTACAAGTGTGGCGTGATGGGTCACAAATCTTTTGAGTGTGGGAAGTCTACGGAGAAGTGTGCTACTTGTGGAAGTTTTGGACATACCACTTCTGAGTGTAGAAGGAATGTGGTAAAGTGTTTTAACTGTGGAGAAGTTGGTCATATTAGCACCAAGTGTACCAAACCAAAGCAAGCTCAGTCGGGTGGAAAAGTATTTGCATCAGCTGGTTCAGACACTACTAATGCGGATCGCTTGATTAAAGGTACATACTTTATTAATAATATGCCTTTAGTTTCTATTATTGATACTGGAGAGACTCATTCGTTCATTTCTCTTGAATGTGCTAAGCGTTTGGGTTTGCGCATGGTTTCTTTGAGTGGTGGCATGGTTATTGAGACTCCTGCTTCAGGGTCGGTAACTACTTCTTGGTGTGCGTAAGTTGTCCCTTGACCATGTATGGTAAAGACTTTCTTATGGATTTGGTGTGTTTGCCGTTGGAAGGCTTGGATGTGATTTTGGGTATGAATTGGTTGCAATTTAATAGAGTTTATTTAGATTGCTATCATAAGTTGGTAAGGTTTCCTTCTTTGGAAGATGATGAAAGTGAGAGTTTTCTATCCACTAATGAGTTGAAGAAACTTTTGGCGGACAGAGCTCAGCTGTTTGGTTTATTTGCATCGTTGTCGGTAGAGGACAAGGTTGAACTTGACGTGTTTCCAATGGTGTGTGAATTTCCAGAAGTGTTACCGGAGGATGTTACAGATGTACCGCCAGAAAGGGAAGTTGAATTTTTTATTGATCTAATTTTGGGTACTAGACCAATTTCGATGGCACCGTATCATATGTCAGCATCAGAATTGGTAGAGTTGAAGGAGTAGTTGAATGAATTGTTAGAAAAGATATTTGTTAGACCAAGTGTTTCTCCTTGGGGTGCACCGGTGTTGTTAGTAAAGAAAAGGATGGGAGTATGCGGTTGTGTATTGATTATCGACAGTTGAACAAAGTGACAATTAAGAATAAGTATCTGCTTCCTAGAATTGATGATTTGATGGACCAATTGGTTGGAGCACGAGCTTTTAGCAAGATTGATTTAAGATCAGGTTATCACCAGATTCGTGTGAAGGAAGGATATGTTCAAAAGACGGCTTTTAGGACACGGTATGGACATCACGAATATTTAGTGATGCCATTCGGAGTTTCTAATGCGCCAGGTGTGTTTATGGAGTACATGAATCGTATTTTTCATGAGCAATTGGATTGTTTTATGGTTGTGTTTATTGACGACATTCTGATTTATTCTAAGTCTCAAGAAGCGCATGAGAAACATTTAAGAATTGTGTTATAGATTTTGAGGGAGAAGCAATTGTATGCCAAGTTGTCGAAGTGTGAGTTTTGGTTGTCAGAAGTGAGTTTTCTTGGGCATGTTATTTCAGGTAATGGTATTAGTGTTGATCCATCTAAGATTGATGCGGTAATGCAATGGGAGACTCCTAGAACAGTTACGGAGATTCGAAGCTTCTTGGGCTTGGCAGGTTATTATCGGAGGTTTATCGAAGGGTTTTCGAAGTTGACACTTCCGTTAACGCAATTAACTTGTAAGGGAAAGGCTTTTATTTGGGACGTTGATTGTGAGGAGAGTTTTATGGAGTTAAGGAGAAGATTGACAATAACGCCGATTTTGATTTTGCCGAATCCTACAGAGCCTTTTGTGGTATATTGTGATGCTTCTTTAACTGGTTTGGGTGGTGTTTTGATGCAAGATGGGAAGGTTGTGGCTTATGCTTCTAGGCAGTTAAGAGTGCACGAAAAGAATTACCCTACTCATGATCTGGAATTAGCGGTCGTGGTCTTTGTGTTAAAAATTTGGAGGCATTATCTGTATGGTGCAAGGTTTGAAGTTTTTAGTGACCACAAAAGTTTGAAGTATTTATTTGATCAGAAGGAATTGAATATGAGGCAAAGAAGATGGCTAGAGCTTTTGAAGGACTATGATTTTGGATTAAATTATCATCCGGGTAAGGCAAATGTGGTGGCCGATGTCTTAATTCGGAACTCTTTGCATGTGTCCGCAATGATGGTAAAGGAATGGGAATTATTGGAGAATTTCAGAGATTTGAGTTTGATTTGTGATATGACGTCGAGGAGCGTGAGACTTGGTATGCTTCATATCACGAATGATTTTCTTGCAACCGTTTGCGAAAGGCAAAAGTTGGATTTGAAGTTTGTGGAATTGATGACAAAAGAGAATGAAGATTTCAAAGTTGATGATTTTGGAGTTTTGAGGTTTCATGGTCGTATTTGTATTCCTGATGATGTGGAATTGAAAAGAATGATATTGGAGGAAGGACATCGTAGTAATTTGAGTATTCATCCGGGAGCAAATAAGATGTACCAAGACTTGAAGAAGATCTTTTGGTGGTCTGGGTTGAAGAGAGATGTGGCTCAGTTTGTGTATGCGTGTTTGACTTGACAGAAGTCTAAAGTGGAACATCAAAAACCTATGGGATTAATGCAACCATTGGATATCCCCGAGTGGAAATGGGATGGTATCTTGATGGATTTTGTTACGGGGTTGCCGAATACCCAGAGAGGTCACAATGCAATTTGGGTGATTGTTGATAGACTTACTAAATCTGCTCACTTTATTCCGATTGATATTAGTTATCCTTTGGAGAAGTTAGCTGAGATCTATGTTTGGGTGATTGTGAAGTTGCATGGAGTTCCCAAGAGCATTGTATTGGATAGAGATCCAAGGTTTACTTCAAGGTTTTGGGAAAGTTTACAAAAGTCTTTGGGTTCGCAGTTGAGATTGAGTTCGGCTTATCATCCGCAAATAGATGGTCAAACCGAAAGGACAATTCAATCGTTGGAAGATTTGTTACGAGCTTGTGTGCTAGAGCAAGGTGGTGTGTGGGATAGTTATTTAGTGTTGATTGAATTCACCTATAATAACAGTTTTCATTCGAGTATCGGTATGGCTCCATTTGAAGCGTTGTATGGTCAAAAATGTGTCGAACACCTTTGTGTTGGCATGAGACTGGTGAGAGGTCGGTGGTTGGACCGGAGTTGGTATAGCAGACGGCGGAGAAGGTGAGGTTGATTCGAGAAAAGATGAGAGCTTCTTAGAGTAGGCAGAAAAGTTATCATGATAAGAGAAGGAAGGATCTTGAATTTCAAGAGGGACATCATGTGTTTTTGAGAGTTACGCCGGTTACAGGTGTGGGTCGTGCTTTGAAGTCGAGGAAGTTGACTTCTCGTTTCATCGGTCCGTATCAGATTATTGCACGAGTTGGTGTTGTGGCTTATCGTGTGGCGTTGCCTCCGAATCTTTTGAATTTGCATGATGTGTTTCATGTTTCGCAACTTCGGAAGTATGTTCCGGATCCGTCACATGTTATCCCTATGGACGAGGTTGAAGTAAGACATAAACTTACAGTGGAAGCTTTGCCGGTTAGAATTTTGGATCGTGAGATTAAGAAG
>CAWUDS030006650.1:0-2500 GCA_963859935.3 Lathyrus sativus
GTGGACCGATGGACTTACCAGCCTTGATCGTTATAAAGGACGCTGCTACGAGATCGAGCCTGTTCCTGGAGAAGATAATCAATTTATTGCTTATGTAGCTTATCCCTTAGACCTTTTTGAAGAAGGTTCTGTTACTAACATGTTTACCTCCATTGTAGGTAATGTATTTGGGTTCAAGGCCTTGCGCGCTCTACGTCTGGAAGATTTGCGAATCCCTAATGCTTATGTTAAAACTTTCCAAGGTCCTCCTCACGGAATCCAAGTTGAGAGAGATAAATTGAACAAGTATGGACGTCCCCTATTGGGATGTACTATAAAACCCAAATTGGGTTTATCAGCTAAGAATTATGGTAGAGCAGTTTATGAATGTCTCCGCGGGGGACTTGATTTTACCAAAGATGATGAAAATGTGAACTCCCAACCATTTATGCGTTGGAGAGACCGTTTCTTATTTTGTGCCGAAGCAATTTATAAATCACAGGCCGAAACAGGGGAAATCAAAGGACATTATTTGAATGCTACTGCGGGTACATGTGAAGAAATGCTAAAAAGAGCTGTATTTGCTAGAGAATTGGGCGTTCCTATCGTAATGCATGACTACTTAACAGGTGGATTCACTGCAAATACTACCCTGTCTCACTATTGCCGCGATAATGGTCTACTTCTTCATATCCACCGTGCAATGCATGCAGTTATCGATAGACAAAAAAATCATGGTATGCACTTTCGTGTATTAGCTAAAGCCTTACGTTTGTCTGGTGGAGATCATATTCACGCTGGTACTGTAGTAGGTAAACTTGAAGGAGAAAGGGAGATTACTTTAGGTTTTGTTGATTTACTACGTGATGATTATATTGAAAAAGATCGAAGTCGCGGTATTTATTTCACTCAGGATTGGGTTTCTTTACCAGGTGTTATCCCTGTTGCTTCAGGGGGTATTCACGTTTGGCATATGCCTGCTCTGACCGAGATATTTGGAGATGATTCTGTACTCCAATTCGGTGGAGGAACTTTAGGACACCCTTGGGGGAAATGCACCTGGTGCCGTAGCGAATCGAGTAGCTCTGGAAGCATGTGTACAAGCTCGGAATGAGGGACGTGATCTTGCTCGCGAGGGTAATGCAATTATCCGTCAAGCTTGCAAATGGAGTCCTGAATTAGCTGCTGCTTGTGAAGTCTGGAAGGAAATCAAATTTGAATTCCCAGCAATGGATACTTTGTAATCCAGTAATAATAATTCGTTCTATTAATTTCCATTAAACTCGGCCCAATCTTTTACTAAAAGGATTGAGCCGAATACTGTACAGAATACTTGTTGTATCTATAAATGAATCCTATGGATCTTTCGGATTGATAGATTTTTTTCTAGTTCATTATTCTTTTTTGATTTGGAATATAATGAATTAAAATAGAAGTATTTTCTATTAATATTGACAACAGTGTATCAAACCAATATAATCCGATCGTGAATAAATGGATCGATTGACTCATGTCAGATAGGTTTTTTACTTCATCAAATGGTGGATTCGTTGTATTTTTTTTTTCTTTCATTGTAATTTAATGTCATTCATTGTAATTTAATGTAATATGTAACATAATATGTAACATTTGATTCTATTATTTATAGAATTGCATCTTTTTTTATTGCGATTGGATATAGACATTCTTGTTTGTAATTGGATTAGGGTTGCTAACTCAATGGTAGAGTACTCGGCTTTTAAGTGCGACTCCATTTTTTACACATTTCTATGAACTAATTGGTTCATCCCTACCATCGGTAGGGTTTGTAAGACCACGACTGATCCAGAAAGGAATGAATGGAAAAAGCAGCATGTCGTATCAACGGTGAATTCTAAAAATTTTTCATTCATATTTGATCCGACCAATATTTTTCTTTGAATTGTTGGCTCCGAACAAATGAATTCCGTTGGGTTTAATTAATAAAGGGATAGAGCTTAGCTGCTCCAATTATAGGGAAACAAAAAGCAACGAGCTTTCATTTTTGATTTGAATGATTACCACATCTAATTATACGTTAAAAAAGAATTAGTGCTTGCTGTGGAAAAAGTTTTTCCTACGAATGATGGATTAACGATTTTTGTTATGAGTCCTAATTATTAGCTATTCCCCATTATTTTATGGGGTAGCAATAAATGTGTAGAAGAAAGAGTATATTGATAAAGATCTGATTTTTTTCCAAAATCAAAAGAGCGATTGGTCCAAAAAATAAAGGATTTCTAACTAGCTTGTTTGTCCTAGAAAAATGAGAAGGAACAAGCGAGGGGAGATAGTCCATTAATGGGTTTTAACTCGTTTTCTAGGTATCGCTTCATATTTGTTTTTTTTTTCAATTCGAATATAGATCTAGAATACCTTGTTTTGACTGTATCGCACTATGTATCATTTCATAATCCAATGAATCTTTGACCAAATCAAATTTAGAAAATGAAGGAATATAAAGTATATTTAGAACGAGCTAGATCTCGCCAACAGGACTTCC
>CAWUDS030006650.1:7500-27500 GCA_963859935.3 Lathyrus sativus
AAGAGCAGAAATAGGAGTAGGACCTTCCATAGCATCTGGTAACCATACATGAAGAGGGAATTGGGCAGATTTTGCAACGGATCCGCAAAATAACAAGAGGGCACACAAAGTAAACAAAAATAATATTTACCTCATTCTTATAAATTAAGTTATTGAATATTAGAAATAAATCCCTAAATTCCAAACTACCGGTTATCCAATAAAAACCTAAAATTCCTAATAAGAAACCAAAGTCCCCTACACGATTCGTTACAAACGCTTTTTTGACAAGCATTTGCCGCAATAGGACGTGTGAACCAAAAACCTATTAATAGATAAGAACACATTCCAACCAATTCCCAAAAATATAAACTTGTATCAAATTGGAACTAGTAACTAATCCTAACATTGAAGTATTAAAAAAACTCATATAAGTAAAAAATCTCAAATAGCCTTGATCATGAGACATGTAACTATCACTATAAATTAGAACCAGAATACCAACAGTAGTTATTAATATTGACATAATAGAACTAAGTGAATCGCGATCAAGTAGCCAAACTCTAAAGAAAGATCATTATTTATAGTCCAAAGACCATACATATTGATAGATAGAACGATTCTCGATTTGATGAATCGATAAATCGATCGAAAAAAATCCATAACTATGGTTAACAATTAAAATACTAGGAAAAGCCCACATACGGGCGAATATTTTTTGTTCCGTGGGAAAAAGTAGAAGTCCTACCCCTATTAAAATAGGAATTGGAAGAGGGATGAAAGGTATGATCCCATGAAGATTGATGTGTATATTCCATACCAAAAAAAAGAATCAAACAATATTTAGATTCTTTATGAATTTTGTTTCTTATTCGTTTGTTTTATCTCTTTTGTTTGTAAAGGGGTTCGGTTAATAAAAAAGTGGATATAGAAATAGAATTGGATATTCTTAATTGTTCTGAATCTTTGCACAATACATTGGTTGGTCCCAATATTGGAAAGTACAAAAGTGAAAACCGGGCCATAGCAAAATTCCTAGTGAAAAAAAAGAGTATTTAAAGTAATATATTCATGAATCATCAATATTATCTATGAAAAATTTGGAAAAGGTTTATAATATTCAATGTTTTTACTTTAACCTTTTGATCGAAAAAAAAGAAAGAGGGAATTCCGATAGATAAGACATACGGCTAATTGCAGAATAATTCGTGTTCATTTACAGAACAAATGTCTTTCACATTCAAACTATAGCAACGAAAAAAACTATACTACTTGTATGCCAGTTCCCAAAAAACGCACTTCTATAATCAAAAAAAAAAATTCGTAAGAATTTTTTGGAAAAAAAAAGGATATACGGCAGCATTGAAAGACCTTTCATTAGCTGAATCTATTTTTACAGATAACTCAAAAAGTTTTCAAATAAAAATGTTGGACTGGAATACTATGAATTAGCTCTATTCAAAGAAGTATTGTTTAATAGTAATTTTATACTAATTAATACTATTATGGAAGAGTAAACATCTATTTAGAATATATTAAATATTATTCTAGAATATTTCTATATTCTAATCATAATAGATATCTTTTCAACATAGGTCATCGAAAAGGATCTCAAAGACCCACCAAAGCACGAACGCCGGGATTTGTTCACAAAATAGATTCCTATTCAAAGAGAGCAGTAACCGCATGATAAGCTCACACTAACCCGTCAATTTAAGATCCAATTCGGTATTTTTCTTTGGAAATATTGGGAAGGAATTGTGAATGTAATAATATGGATTCATACAAAAAAAAAGGGTTTTCTATTGATTGAAACAGTTGATTAGAAGATCATAATTGGATCCACATATGTTTGGTAAAAGTACAACAGAATAATTTTCTCCTTTGAGAATAAAAAAACGAAAGTGTTCAATTCAAACATGAAAACGTGGCTGACTTCATTCGTTCTCGTTATTTTGTTGGTTTGGGGAAGAAGTGGAGATTATCGAACGAGGATAAAGGATCTAATTACTTCGAAAGAATTGAACGAGAGCGTTGCGTGAATGCCGGTGAAGTCGGTTCTGTAGAGTGGCAGTAAGGATGACTTATCTGTCAACTTTGACACTATTAACCCGAAAAAACCAAACTCTGCGTTACGTAAAGTTGCCAGAGTACGCTTAACCTCAGGATTTGTAATTACTGCTTATATACCTGGTATTGCCCATAATTTACAAGAACATTCTGTAGTCTTAGTAGAAGGTGGGGAAGGGTTAAGGATTTACCTGGTGTGAGATATATCACATTGTTCGAGGACCCCTTAGATGCTGGCGGAGTAAGGGATCGTCAACAAGGGCGTTCAAAATATGGAGCAAAAAGCCAAAATAAATTATTATTTTAGCCCCATAAGTTAAGTTATAAAAAAATGGATTATTAAGCTCATGTCACGACGAGGTACTGCAGAAAAGAAAATCGAAAAAATCCGATCCAATTTATCGTAATCGAGTAGTTAACAGGTTGATTAACCATATTATGAAACACGGAAAAAAATTATTGGCTTATCGAATTTTCTATCGAGCTATGAAAAGGATTCAACAAAAGACAGAAAAAAATCCACTATCCGTTTTACGTGAAGCAATACTTCAGGTAACTCCCAAGATAGTAGTAAAAGCGAGACGCGTGAGCGGATCGACTCATCAAGTTCCCATTGAAATAAAAAAAGCCACAAGGAAGAGCACTTTGCCATTCGTTGGTTAGTAGCGGCATCCCGAAAACGTCGGGGTCGAAATATGGCTTTCAAATTCAGTTCCGAATTAGTGGATGCTGTCAAGGGGCGTGGTGATGCCATACGCAAAAAGGAAGAGATTCAGAAAATGGCGGAAGCGAAATAGAACTCGTGCACCTTTTCGTTAATCCATGAACAGGATCTATGGGTCCATATACACACATGGACCTAAGGGATCCATACATCAAAGGGTATTTTTTTGGAGATTCCATGTACTAATTCATGATTGACATGTACATGATGAAAAATCTCATTCTCGAGTCTACGAGAATTTTTATGAAAGCCTTTCAATTTGCTTATTTTCGATGAAGTTTTCTTTTTCCGGAATTGATTCTAATTTTGGGCCTAATTCTTCTTCTGATGATCGATTCCACTTCGGATCAAAAGAGATATCTTGGTTCTATTTTTTCTCTTCAACAAAGTTTAGTAATGAGCATAATGGCGCTGTTGTTCCGATGGAGAGAAGAACCCATGATTGCTTGTTTTCGGGAAATTTCCAAACAAACAATTTTAACGAAATCTTTCAATTCTTATTTTACTATCTTCAACTCTATGTATTCCTCTATCCGTAAAGTACATTGAATGTACAGAAATGGCTATAACAGAGTTTCTGTTATTTATATAACCGCTACTCTAGGAGGGAATGTTTTTATGCAGCGCTAACGATTTAATAACTATCTTTTGTAGCTCTAGAATGTTTCAGTTTATGCTCCTACTATCTACTGGATATATACCAAGAAAGATGTAAGGTCTAATGAGGCTACTATGAAATATTTACTCATGGGTGGGGCAAGCTCTTCTATTCTGGTTCATTGGTTTTTTTTTCTTGGCTATATGGTTCATCCGGGGGAGAAATGGAGCTTCAAGAAATAGTAAATGGTCTTATCAATACACAAATGTATAACTCTCCGGGAATTTCAATTGCGCTTATATTCATCACTGTAGGAATTGGGTTCAAGCTTTCCCCAGCCCCTTCTCATCAATGGACTCCTGACGTATATGAAGGAGTGTGGTTCGTTCGAGAAATTCCGACCGACTTCTCTATTTCTTTCTGAGATGTTTGGATTTTTCAAAACTCTATGGACATGCAGAAGAGATATGCTATTCCCACTCGGACCAAGACATAACTTTACTTGTTAAAATAACAATTAAGGTGAAGCAGAGTCAGGAACAACGAATCCCTTTATGAGAAAAAGATTCTTTTTGCAAGTTGGTTATTAGGGGTAGTTCCTACAAAGAATCATACTAAATGACGTATACAATACTTGAATTGTCGATGTAGATGCTACATAGTTGGTTCTCATCCTTCAGAGACTACGAGTATAATAGGAACATCCGTCAACAAAAGGATCACCCTAAGATGATCATCTCGTGGCTATTGAGAACGAATTAAATCAGATGGTTCTATTTCTCAATCTTTTTTTTCGACCTAGGTTCTGTAGGAGCAACTCATAAAGATTGAGAAAAATCCGTCATTCACAACCACTGATGAAGGATTCCTCGAAAAGTTCAGGATTACGAATCCTTTTTTGTTTGATGAAAAGTCCAAATACAATGGATTCGGTCTTATACATACGCGAGGAAGGAAATACTAAAAGAAAGAAGAAACAATCTTCTTCTTTCTTTTATCACTTAGGAGCCGTCCGAGATGAAAGTCTCATGCACGGTTTTGAATGAGAGAAAGAAGTGAGGAATCCTCTTTTCGACTCTGCCTCTCCCACTCCAGTCGTTGCTTTTCTTTCTGTTACTTCGAAAGTAGCTGCTTCAGCTTCAGCCACTCGAATTTTGGATATTTCTTTTTATTTCTCATCAAACCAATGGCATCTTCTTCTAGAAATCCTAGCTATTCTTAGCATGGTATTAGGGAATCTCATTGCTATTACGCAAACAAGCATGAAACGTATGCTTGCCTATTCGTCCATAGGTCAAATCGGATATGTAATTATTGGAATAATTGTTGGAGACTCAAATGGTGGATATGCAAGCATGATAACTTATATGTTGTTCTATATCTCCATGAATCTAGGAACTTTTGCTTGCATTGTGTTATTTAGTCTACGTACCGGAACTGATAACATTCGAGATTATGCAGGATTATACACGAAAGATCCTTTTTTGGCTCTCTCTTTAGCCCTATGTCTCTTATCCTTAGCAGGTCTTCCTCCACTAGCTGGTTTTTTCGGAAAACTTTCTTTATTCTGGTGTGGATGGCAAGCAGGCCGATTTTTCTTGGTTTCAATAGGACTTCTTACAAGCGTTGTTTCGATCTACTATTATCTAAAAATAATTAAGTTATTAATGACTGGACGAAACCAAGAAATAACTCCTCACGTGCGAAATTATAGAAGATCTCCTGTAACATCAAATAATTCCATTGAAGTGAGTATGATTTTATGTGTGATAGCATCTACTATACTAGGAATATCAATGAACCCCATTATTAAAATGGCTCAGGATACTCTTTTTTAGCTTCTACAATTGATTGACCTCTTATATTACTAACTGAAATGAAAGAATTAGTGGATCTGTTCCACCAAAAATGGGAATGGGCTAAGGTTATGAACTTATAATTTATATATAATCTGATGAGCGAATCAATTCCATGATTCTAAGTTCATTCCATTTCGGATTAAAATGGAATAAGGAAGTTTTGTTTTTTACATATCTATCATTATTTGTGACCTTATATCAACCCTGATTACTCCTTTTAGCTTCGATTGAATCGAGAAATGAAATAGGTTTGATTGTCCCTTTCTTTATTTTGTTTGTAAATAAAAGAATATAAAATAAAAAGACATAGAATAATCAGAATTTTATTAAAAAAGTAAAGAAAACGCAAAATTAGAAAACCTATAGTAACATATAATAGTAACATATGAAACATCGAAATCACAATTCTAGATTAAAGAAAGAAACTTCAAAGTAAATGGATAAATGGAAGACATTTTTAATAGTAACATATAATAGTAACATATAAAATAATAAAAAAATATAAAATAAACATCGAAATAACAATTGTAAATAAAAACAAACTTAAAAGGGGGATAACTATGACTTTTAACTTTTTTATACGAAATTCCTTAGTGGGTTTCTGCCTTAGGATACTGAATTCAACCGTTGTGATCGGACTCTATTATGGATTTCTTACTACAGCCTGCATAGGACCGTCTTATCTCTTCCTTATTCGAGCCCGGGTTATGGAAAAAGGTTCCGAGACGGAAATAGCAGCAACAAGCGGGTTTCTTACGGGACGCGTCATGATGTTCATATCGATCTATTATGCGCCTTTGCATTTGGCATTGAATCGACCTCATACACTAACATTCTTAACTCTGCCGTATCTTTTCTGTAATTATGTCTATCAAAATAACAAACATTACTATTCGGACGATTGGGGTTGGGCATACTACCCGGAGGATTCTGGAGACAACAATCCAAATTCAATACGTAATTTTAGGACTTACAAAGTATTCTTTAACAATCTTTTTTTTCAATTATTAAACCCCCTTCTTTTCCCAAGTTCAATCTTAATAAGATTAATGAACATTTATCTGTTTCGATCCAACAATAAATTGTTATTCTTAACAAGTAGTTTTGTTGGGTGGGTAATTGGTCACATCTTTTTAATGCAATGTGTTGGATTGGTATTAGTCTGGTTCAAGAAAAAAAATTCGATCAAATCTAAGATAACGATGAGATTTGATAAATACATTCTCCTACAATTACGAAATTATGCGGGGCAAATATTTGCCGTTTTCGCCTTTGCAATTTTTGCGCACTATTCAGGCAGAGCAATGATCCCTTATTTTTATGGTGAGGAAATGGAAGGCTACGACGAGAGGTACTCGGAGGAAATCCAAGCTGCAATAGATGCGGAAAGGGAAGAAAATAACGAAGAAGATCTGATGGTTTATTTTTCCGAGAATGAGAAGACTTCCAACAACACGAATATTCAGAAAAAGACAAAAATTGTCCCCCCGGTGGCGGAAAGAGGTCTTGTAAATATTCTTTTCGATTTTCAAAGATGGACTAGGCCTTTGCGATATATAAAAAATGATCACTTCGAGCGGGTTGTAAGAGATGAAAATTCACAATTTTTTTTTCAAACATGTCAAAGTGATGGAAAAAAACGAATATCTTTCACGTATCCACCTCATTTATCTACTTTTCTGAACATCATGGAAAAAAAAATGGATCTCTTCAGAACAGAGAAAACCTCCAATAATGAGAATGAATTGTATAATTCTTGGATCTCCCGTAATAAAGAAAAAAAAAATCAACTAAGCAAGGAATTATTTCAAAGGGCAAAAATTCTAGATAAGAAAGTTAAGAAAGGTAAGAAATTTAATCTTGTGGATGTATTAGAAACTCGAGTTCGATTATCGGATGATAGGGGTCGAAAAAAATACTTACCTAAAATATATGATCCTTTCTTGAATGGACCCGCTCGTGGAGAAATCCAAAAAAGCGTTTCTAAAAAGAAAACTTTTGACTCAAACTCCATATTGATAAATAGGATTCATGGTCTCCTTCTTTGTATGAATACCAATTCTCCAGAATTGGAACAGAAAATAGATAAATTGGATAGAAAATTAGTATTCACTGAAATGGGTTTTTATTTTAAAATAATGAGTAAATTTTCGGAAAAATCAGTATCCAATTTTCAATTTTGACGGACTTTCTTCAGTTCCAGAACATGAACAAGTAAAAATCTATTCCAAAGAAAAAAAAATAAAAAGAAACTTCTTATTTGATGCAATTCGGACTAATCCTTTCAATCATAAAACAATTTTTAATAGAAAACTATGTAGTGAAATCAAGGAAATAAGTAAAGAAGTTCCTCGATGGAACTACGAATTACTGGACGAGACGGAGTACATGCTGGAACCGGGCTATAAACAAGAACATCATATTCGTTCCCCAAACGCTGAATATGTAGTTATTTTTAATATGGAATCAAGCTCATTGGGTCCTCGTATTCAAAATAATTCTTTTGCGCATCAATATAAGGAGGCAGAGGACCGCCGTAACGAATTCTCTGTAGCTTGTTATGTACCCGGCGCAGATTTTAACAGAGATCTTATTCGAGGATCTTGGCGCCCTCAAAGGCGTAAAACAGTTATTTCGAGACTCTTTCAAGCAAATGGGAATGTCCATTCCCCCCTTTTTTTGGATATGATCAACAAAAGCAATTCCTTTTTGTTTGATGTTTTGGAGGACATGTGGGACTATTTGACCCTATATTTCAGGAAACCCGATCCTGATAATGTATCATTTTTGAGGTTAAAAAAGGCAAAAAAAGAGAACGAGCAAAGAATGAGAATGGAACAGGACGCCGAAGACGAGGCTGTTGAGACACTTCGAAGAGTCGAAGAAGCCTGGGAGAGCATTCTATATGGTCTAGTAATCAGAAATTTCGTATTGTTATTTATGTCCAGGTTTCGAAAATATATTCTATTACCGTCGTTGATAATAACGAAAAATATCATTCGTATATTATTATTTCAAGATCCAGAATGGTCAGAAGATTTTGGGGATTGGCAAAAAGAAACCCATATTAACTGCACCTATCGGGGCACTCCAGTATATAACAACGCATTGCCATACAACTGGCTCGACGCCGGTCTTCAGATAAGGGTCTTATTCCCTTTTGTTCTGAAAGCTTGGCACGAGAAACCTAAGGTACTATCTACTGAAAAAAAACAATACAGTGAAAAAATATCCGCTGGAGATGAAAAAAGAATCTCTGCAACCCACTTATGGTTTTTAACAGCTTTTGGAACAGTACTCGAATCGTACCCTCAGGTGCATGTACCAAACCCATTTGCATTTTTGGGTCCCATTTTAAAACAAATAACAAAAAAATTGAAAAAAGATTTGAAAAAATGTTTGAAAAAATGGGAGAATGAAGCAAAAGAAGAGTCTCGAATCCTGTTAAAAGAATTCAACGAAATAGAAATTGAAAAAAATTCACCAATCAGTACGAGTAATGCAACTATTAGTCCATCCACATCCACATCCACAGAAAGAAGGATAAAAATCACAGAAAGAAGGATAAATCGTTTAAATGCGAAAAGAAATCAAATCTTAAAAGAAATGGAAAAATTGAGAAAAGAAAGGGTTATAACTAATCCTACAACATTAGAATTACTCAAAAATAGTTGGAAAATATTCAAAAGAAGAAACGTTCGATTAATCCGTAAATCCTATTGTTTTTTCCAAATTTTCATGGAAAGGCTATACACGCATATCGATAACATGGATATCTTTAATATTAACTATATTATAGGATTGACTATTCAATATGTAGAACATTTCCTTACTTCGAGCATTGTACAACGTTCTCTTAATTTTATTAATAATTCTATTAAATTAACTCGTGATTTATTGGAATCAACAAAGAAATTTGTAAAAAAATTCATTTACACGAAAAAAAAAAATGAAGAATATATTGATAGAATAAATCAAAGTATAATTCCATTTATGTCGGTTGTAGACAAACAAAAACGTCGGAATAGGACGGATATGTATTCACAGAATTCTTGTGATGTATCTTCTTTGTCACAAGCCTATGTATTGTTTCAATTATCACAAATGCAAGTTTGTAATGGATATAAATATAGGTTAAGATCTATTTTTGAATCACCTGGAAAATCTTTTTTTCTTCCGAATGAAATAAAGGATTATTTTTTAAAAATACAAGGAGAAAGATTCAATTCCAAATTAAGCCATAAGAACCGTCCCGATTCTATAATGAATCAATGGACAAATTGGTTAAAGATTCATTATCAATATGCTTTACCTGAGAGCACATGGTCGAGATTAGCACCACAAAAGTGGAGGAATACAATCCATGAACATCGCGTGGCTCAAAATAAAGATTTACTTGACTATGATTCATCGGAAAAAACTCAATTAATTGTTTCCAAAAAACGAAAAGTAGACTTATTAGAAGAAGTAGACTTATTAGAACAAGTAGACTTATTAAAAAATAAAAAAAAATAAAAAAACAATATGGATATGATCTTTTTGCCTATCAATATCTAAATTATGTAGATAAGAATCAACCTTCTATTTATAGATATACATCACCTAGTTATAACACACCTAAAAATATAAAAGAAGTATTTGATCTAATGGGCGATAGCTTTATCCAAAATTATATAGCGGAAGATGATGAAAATAAGCCGGATAGAAAGTATTTTCGTTGGAGAGAAAGAAGGATGGGAATGAATGAAAAAAGAAGGAGAAGGACCAAAATAAGAAGGATAGCAATGAATGGAAAAAGAAAAAAGAATTCCATAACGAATGACAAATTATTGACTCCGAGTTTTGGTTTTTTGTCAAAATCAAAAATAGATGCATATAAGAAGAATCCGTGGATCTTACCACTAAATTTCTTGTTTATGCCGTTTTATAGTCAGAAGAACATTACTGATCAACTGGAATTACAGTTAGAAAAGAACGAATACGCGATTCACAGCAATCTAAAATCATATCTCGAAAGGTATTATAAGCCCAAGCATCGTTATAATGCAAATAGCCCTAAATACAGGAAGGATATGGCTGCAGAACAGAATTTCTTAATAGATAGATATGTGGGTTATTATTTACGCTGTGCGGAGTTTACGTACTACGGCGACAGCTACGCGAACATTGTCGGCGTACTAAATCTCCTGAAGCAAACGAAACAACCAAAACAAATTTTGTTGTCTACTATAAGGAGGGGAGAACTAGATCTGGAAACTTTTGTGCGTATAGTCAGTGATGATCCTTGTTTTTTTTACAGCAGGGATATTGAGGAAGTGCAGGACAACCTAGTTTTTTGTTTAGAACCCATTCGTTGTTCTTACAAAAAAAACTACGAACAATCATTTCTATATCAAACCATAAGCGTATCATTGAAGCACAAACGCCAAATTATAAATAAAGATAAAAATCATTATGATTTACTTGTTCCTGAAAATATTTTCTCCCCTAGACGCCGTAGAGAATTGCGAATTCTAACTTGTTTGAACCATAGGAAGAATCGGAAGACGATGGATAGAAACACAATAACTGATAAAGAAAAAACGAATTCTTCTGAAGTTTTGACTAAAAAGAAAGATCTTGATAGCGATACAAAAAAACTAAGGAATTTAAAATTCTTTCTTTGGCCAAATTATCGATTCGAAGATTTAGCTTGTATGAACCGCTATTGGTTTGATACACATAATGGAAGCCGTTTCAGTATATTGAGAATACGTATGTATCCTCGCCTCGATTGAAAATCTAGATTTTTGTTCTATTTATCCTAATATTTCTCGTAACATATCTATCTGATATGTGAACAATATTATAGATAAATAAAATAAACGTCCACACACATTGTGGGAGTCATACGAATTCAATTTCTCAATGATGTCTCCATAAATCCATCGAAAAATGAATAAAATCTATTGTCTTATTTTTGTCTTTAAAATACAAGACAATAGATTTTATTCATTTTATGAATCCATAAATATAGTATTTATTATCTATTTGAATTACATTCCTTAATAATGAATTAATTTGAAAAAAAAAAAAGAAATTCAGAATTGTTAAATAAATGAAGAGAAAATTTTTTATAAAAAATTAAAAATAAGTGTAATTACTATTACTGATCAATAAAAATATCTACCAAAAAGGAGGGGGGGGAAGCTTTCATTTTATGATCAAAAATCCAGTTATACCTGTTATTTCAAAAAAAAAAAAAGAAGAAGAAAACCCGGGATCGGTTGAATTTCAAGTATTCATCTTAACTAATAAGATACGAAGACTTACTTCACATTTTGAATTACATCCAAAGGACTATTTATCTCAAAGAGGTTTACGTATAATTCTGGGAAAACGACAACGACTATTGTCGTATTTGTCAAAGAAAAACAAAATACGTTATCAAAATTTAATAAATCGGTTGGGTATTCGGGATTCATTCACAAATTAGCTAATTTCAAGAATCATTTTCAATTATTCGATTTATTAGATACTGAATTTTGATTAACTTTTTTTTGAACGATTCATGGAAGAATGAATCGAGGAAAAACCTATGAATGTCCCAGCTACAAGAAAAGACCTCATGATAGTAAATATGGGGCCTCAACACCCATCGATGCATGGTGTTCTGCGACTTATTGTTACTCTGGATGGTGAAGATGTTATTGATTGTGAGCCAATATTGGGTTATTTACACAGAGGTATGGAAAAAATAGCGGAAAACCGAACAATTATACAATATCTGCCTTATGTAACACGTTGGGATTATTTAGCTACTATGTTCACAGAAGCAATAACTGTAAATGGACCGGAACAATTGGGAAATATTCAAGTACCTAAAAGAGCCAGCTATATAAGAGTAATTATGTTGGAGTTAAGTCGTATAGCTTCTCATCTACTATGGCTGGGACCTTTTATGGCAGATATTGGTGCACAAACCCCTTTTTTCTATATTTTTAGAGAAAGAGAATTAATATATGATCTATTCGAAGCTGCCACAGGTATGAGAATGATGCATAATTTTTTTCGTATTGGGGGAGTAGCGGCTGATCTACCTTATGGTTGGATCGATAAATGTTTGGATTTCTGCAATTATTTTTTAACAAGGGTTATTGAATATCAAAAACTTATTACGCGAAATCCAATTTTTTTAGAACGGGTTGAAGGAGTGGGTGTTGTTGGTAGAGAGGAAGTTATAAATTGGGGGTTATCAGGACCGATGCTTCGGGCTTCCGGAATACAATGGGATCTACGTGAAGTTGATAATTATGAGTGTTACGAGGAATTGGATTGGGAAGTTCAATGGCAAAAAGAAGGAGATTCATTAGCTCGTTATTTAGTTCGAATTGGTGAAATGGTGGAATCCATAAAAATAATTCAACAGGCTTTGGAAGGAATTCCAGGGGGGCCTTATGAAAATTTTGAAATTCGCTGCTTTGATAGAGAAAAGGAGCCAGAATGGAATGATTTTGAATATCGATTCATTGGTAAAAAACCGTCTCCTACTTTTGAATTGCCGAAACAAGAACTTTATGTGAGAATTGAGGCCCCCAAGGGAGAATTAGGAATTTTTCTAATAGGAGATCAGAATGGTTTTCCTTGGAGATGGAAAATTCGTCCACCCGGTTTTATCAATTTGCAAATTCTTCCTCAATTAGTTAAAAGAATGAAATTGGCTGATATTATGACAATACTAGGTAGCATAGATATCATTATGGGAGAAGTTGATCGTTGAAATGATAATTGATACAACGGAAGTCCAAGATATAAACTCCTTTTCCGGATTGGAATCTTTCAAAGAGGTCTATGGAATTCTATGGATACTTTTACCAATTTTGATTCTTGTCTTGGGAATTACAATAAGTGTACTAGCAATTGTATGGTTAGAAAGAGAAATATCTGCAGGGGTACAACAGCGTATTGGACCTGAATATGCTGGTCCTTTTGGAATGCTTCAAGCTCTAGCAGACGGAACAAAACTACTATTCAAAGAGAATCTTATTCCATCTAGGGGAGATATTCATTTATTCAGTATTGGACCATCCATATCAGTCATATCCATTCTAATAAGTTATTCAGTAATTCCGTTTGGCTATAATTTTGTTTTATCTGATTTCAATATGGGTGTTTTTTTATGGATTGCTATTTCGAGTATTGCTCCCATTGGACTTCTTATGTCAGGATATGGCTCAAATAATAAATATTCCTTTTTGGGTGGTCTACGAGCTGCTGCTCAATCGATTAGTTATGAAATACCATTAACTCTATGTGTCTTATCAATATCTCTACGTGCGATTCGTTGAAACCGAAAAAGCTATTCGATGCTATTCTATTGCTATACTCCTCTCTTTATAGTACTATATTTCTATATAGTACTATAATTTCTGTATAGTACTATATAGCGAATAAATTGAATAGAAACCTTCATTATCTTTATTTTCTTTTTCAAAATTCTGATTGAAGAACTAAATTAGATAGTTATATGAGTGAAATAAAACAGCTTATATTGAATCTAATTTCAGAATACTAGATTCCTGCTAGTTAATAGATAGTATGATGATTTTATAAGGGCAGTCAAAATATTGAGTCTCATTTTCTATGTATAAGAATGAAATAAAATTATAAACAGAAGAGGACATTTAACCCAAGATTGGATAATTTGTCATCCTGTTTTGAAGCGGTCTCAAAAGACCAACCTTATTGAGTTTTAGTTACCATTTTTATGAATTATCATAGATATATAAAAATAAATAAGGGGGGTTAATAAAAAAGACTGGATGGTTAGAAACACCAAGATACACAAAGGATTAGTAACACAGATTTTGTAAATTATCCAAAAGAAAATTTACGCAGAATATAAAAAGAATACTAATTGGGGGCTTTAAGTTGGTAGAAAAAAGAAAGCAGTACTCCCCACAACTCCGATCCAGAGTATGCTTCCATTCAATCACTAAATAAATTACTATCAGGAACGAAAAAATCCTTTCCAATTTTTGGAGGTCCCTTTTTCATTTCATAGCACAAAAAAGAAGAATAGGAACGAAAAAAAAATAAGAAATCAAAAACGAAAAATAGATTTCTCTTTCGTTTTTGATTTCTTATATCCATATTCATGGAGATAAAATTCACATCATAATTAAGAAACGGATGTGTAATTATTTTTCGTCATTCAAAATCATGAGGGTTATTGAGAATTATAAAAGAGTATTTTATTGAAGAATTCAGTTATTACTCAACAAATTTGTATTTTCTTAGGGATGAGATCAATTCAGAAGTGCTTTAATTGGATCTTTTATGAAAATCGATTTCTCTTTCTTATTTCTAGAACAGACAGAATTGAATTGGTCTAATTCAGAACCGTTCGATAGATTTTAATCTTCTATATCTTAGGGATATATCAAGAGATAAATAATCGACCCGGTCCTTAGATTTACTTAAGGCTTTCCAGGAGCCGTATGAGGTGAAAATCTCATGTACGGTTCTGTAATAGAGATGGGAACAGGAATGTTATCACCGACTAGGATTATCTAACAGTTTAAGTACAATTGATATAGTTGATGCGCAATCAAAATATGGTTTTTGGGGTTGGAATTTGTGGCGTCAACCTATGGGTTTCATCGTTTTTATAATTTCTTCGCTAGCAGAATGTGAAAGATTACCTTTTGATTTACCAGAAGCAGAAGAAGAATTAGTAGCTGGTTATCAAACAGAATATTCAGGTATTCGATTTGGTTTATTTTACGTTGCTTCCTATTTAAACCTTTTCATTTCTTCATTATTTGTAACAGTTCTTTACTTGGGCGGTTCCAATATTTCTATTCCATACATATTTGTTTCTGAATTTTTTGAAATAAATAAAACATACGGAGTTTTTGGAACTACAATTGATCTCTTTATTACATTAGCTAAAAGCTATTTTTTCTTATTCGTTTCTATCATAACAAGATGGTCTTTGCCTAGGCTAAGAATGGATCAATTATTAAATCTTGGATGGAAATTTCTTTTACCGATTTCTCTCGGTAATCTATTATTAACAACTTCATCTCAATTGTTTTCGCTGTAAAAGATGTTCTATATTCATTACTTGTCTCAAATAAGAGAAAGAAATCAAAAAAAACTATACTATTCATAGATATTTACAATATGTTCCTTATGGTAACTGGGTTCATGAATTATGGTCAACAAACAGTACGAGCTGCAAGGTACATTGGTCAAAGTTTCATGATTATCTTATCTCACGCAAATCGTTTACCTGTAACTATTCAATATCCTTATGAAAAATTAATCACATCAGAACGTTTCCGCGGTCGAATCCATTTTGAATTTGATAAATGCATTGCTTGTGAAGTATGTGTTCGTGTATGTCCTATAGATTTACCCGTTGTTGATTGGAAAATGGAAACGGATATTCGAAAGAAACGATTGCTAAATTACAGTATTGATTTCGGAATCTGTATTTTTTGTGGTAACTGTATTGAGTATTGTCCAACAAATTGTTTATCAATGACTGAAGAATATGAACTTTCAACTTATGATCGTCATGAATTGAATTATAATCAAATTGCTTTGGGCCGTTTACCAATGTCAATAATTGATGATTATACAATTCGAACAATTCAAATCAAAAAAGACAATTTATTATAATTCAATAAAATACAACTTAAAAAAAAAACACACACAAATATTCTATATATTTCTATAGATAGAATAGATATAAATAGAATAATCTAAATCAAATATTTTAAATGTATAAAAAATGAATAATATAGTAAATATCATATTAGTAGAAATATTCTATAATTATTAGAGAACTATATTCTTCAATAGAATATATTAATATATTCTCGAAATTGAAAATATTTTGGAATTTCAATAAGATTTTCAATGGTTATATATGTTCTATCTACCTTTATACTTGAGTTTTCATATCGTTTCAAACTACTCTTTTGTATAAAGAGTGGAATGACATTGATTATATAACCATAACTATATCAATTTAAACTACTTAGGTTTTTCAATGCAAAGAAAAATTGAAATATATAAATTTTTTTTCCTGGTCATATCAATAAGGTCATGAAATTTCGATTTCGTTGTCTTTTTTTTTACATATAATGGATTTGCCTGAAACGCTGCACGATTTTCTTTTAGTCTTTCTGGGATCGGGTCTTCTATTAGGAAGTTTAGGAGTAGTATTACTTACCAACCCCATTTTTTCTGCTTTTTCGTTGGGACTGGTTCTTGTTTGTATATCTTTATTATATATTTTAGCAAACTCGCATTTTGTAGCTGCATCACAGCTACTTATTTACGTGGGAGCTATTAACATTTTAATCATATTTGCTGTGATGTTCATGAATAGTTCCGAATATTACCAAGATTTGAATCTTTGGACCGTAGGGGATGGAATTACTTTGATAGTTTGTACAAGTATTTTTGTTTCATTAATCACTATTATTTCCGATACATCATGGTACGGAATTATTTGGACTACAAGACCAAATCAGATTATTGAGCAAGATTTGATAAGTACTAGTCAACAAATTGGAATTCATTTATCAACAGATTTTTTTCTTCCATTTGAACTAATTTCCATAATTCTTTTAGTTTCTTTGATAGGTGCAATTGTCGTAGCTCGCCAGTAAGAAATCTTTAGAGAACTAGTAATAGAAATCAAGATTCTTTTTTTTTTCAATTTTCTCACATTTATTTCTGTCGAATTCTATGTGAAGTGAAAGAGTTTTTTTTTATGTAGAAATTCTTTTTTTTTTTATTGCCGATATATTCTTTTGTTAATGAATCCAAATTTATAAGGAGTTGGTCAATGATGCTCGAACATGTACTTGTTTTGAGTGCCTATTTATTTTCTATTGGTATCTATGGATTGATCACGAGCCGAAATATGGTTAGAGCCCTTATGTGTCTTGAACTTATACTGAATGCAGTTAATATAAATCTAGTAACTTTTTCTGATTTTTTTGATAATCGCCAATTAAAAGGAAATATTTTTTCAATTTTTGTTATAGCTATTGCAGCCGCTGAAGCGGCTATCGGACTGGCTATTGTTTCCTCAATTGCTCGTAACAGAAAATCAACCCGTATCAATCAATCGAATTTGTTGAATAAATAGCATTAATCCTATAATAATAAAGTAGAATTTCAAATAGTGTAATATGAATCTAATCAATTCATTTGAGTATTTATTCGACACAACTTATGATCATATCATGTTTACATTGCCTAAATCATAAGAAATGAAAGTATCCTGGTCCTCTTCGATTCCCTCTTGTAAATTTATCTAGACGCCTTTTTTTATTAACAGTTAACAATATTATCACAAATCATTGATTCATCTGGTATATAAATATACGATTCATTTACGAGTTTACTAGATCGATAATTTGCATTTTTGAACATCCAAAATTACTATAGATAATGTCACATTCAGTAAAGATTTATGATACATGTATAGGATGTACTCAATGTGTCCGAGCCTGTCCCACAGATGTATTAGAAATGATACCTTGGGGTGGATGTAAAGCTAAGCAAATAGCTTCTGCCCCAAGAACAGAGGACTGTGTTGGTTGTAAGAGGTGTGAGTCCGCTTGTCCGACGGATTTCTTAAGTGTTCGAGTTTATTTATGGCATGAAACAACTCGAAGTATGGGTCTCGCTTATTGATTCGTTTCAAAAAACACCACACGAATACGTTTTTTACTGGCAAAAACTCGTGTTCAAAATAAAAAAGAAAAAAATTCTATTTTATTTTGAGCATGGGCTTTTCTGGCCCAAGTGTATCTTATTTTTATCACGAATTTTTTTCCTTGGTTAACAATAGTTGTTGTTTTCCCAATAGCCGCAGGTTCCTTAATTTTCTTATTTCCTCATAGGGGAAATAAGGTAATTAGGTGGTATAGCATTTGTATATGCTTAATCGATCTCCTTCTAACAACCTATGCATTTTGTTATCATTTCCAATTGGATGATCCACTAATTCAACTGACGGAGAATTATAAATGGATCCATTTTTTTGATTTTTACTGGAGATTAGGAATAGATGGACTCTCCATAGGACCTATTTTACTGACAGGATTGATAACTACTTTAGCCACTTTAGCAGCTCAGCCGGTTACTCGAAAATACCAATTATTTTATTTCCTGATGTTAGCAATGTATAGCGGTCAAATAGGACCATTTTCTTCTCGAGACATTTTACTTTTTTTCATCATGTGGGAATTGGAATTAATTCCCGTTTATCTACTTTTATCCATGTGGGGGGGAAAGAAACGTTTGTATTCAGCTACAAAGTTTATTTTGTACACTGCAGGAGCTTCTGTTTTTTTATTAATGGGAATTCTGGGTATTGGTTTATATGGCTCTAATGAACCAACATTTAATTTTGAAACATTAATTAATCAATCATATCCCGTGGCACTAGAAATAATATTCTATACGGCATTTCTTATTGCTTTTGCTGTCAAATCGCCGATTATACCCTTACATACATGGTTACCAGATACCCACGGAGAGGCGCATTACAGCACTTGTATGCTTTTAGCCGGAATCTTATTAAAAATGGGAGCATATGGGTTGGTTCGAATTAATATGGAATTTTTTTCCCACGCTCATTCCATATTTTGCCCCTGGTTAATGATATTAGGTTGTATTCAAATAATCTATGCCGCTGCAACATCTTTTGGTCAACGGAATCTAAAAAAAAGAATCGCTTATTCTTCCGTATCTCATATGGGTTTTATAATTATAGGAATTGGTTCTATAAGTGATACTGGTCTCAACGGGGCCATTTTACAAATAATATCTCATGGATTTATTGGCGCTGCCCTTTTTTTCTTGGCAGGAACTAGTTATGATAGACTGCGTCTTCTTTATCTTGACGAAATGGGCGGAATGGCTATCCCAATGCCAAAAATATTCACTATTTTCACTATCTTATCAATGGCTTCTCTTGCATTGCCTGGCATGAGCGGTTTTGTTGCAGAATTGATAGTTTTTTTTGGAATAATTACTAGTCAAAAATATCTTTTCATGATGAAAATACTAATTACTTTTGTAACAGCAATTGGAATGATATTAACTCCTATTTATTTATTATCTATCTTACGGCAAATGTTCTATGGATACAAGTTTTTTAATACATCAAACTCTTCTTTTTTTGATTCTGGGCCCAGAGAATTATTTATTTCTATTTCTATCCTTATACCCATAATAGGTATTGGTATTTATCCAGATTTCATTTTCTCATTTTCGGTTGACAAGGTTGAAGCTATTCTATCTCATTTTTGATGGATGATTTTTGTGAATAAATGAATCAAAAAGATACAAAAAAATATTTTCCCGTTAGATTCATTTAAAAAATTGAAATTAGAATCGAATATGTTTGTTGTTTGTGAGAACCCCTTGAATCATTACATTACTTGATTGAAAGGGTTCTCGACGATTTATGGAAAGTATATATTTATATGCTTTCCATATTTTTCTTTATCAGGTTCTTTGAGTCAATTAGATGTAAATGAACCATAACTATGTAGTCCTATTCCTAATAGATTGATCCCCAAATAACATATCCAAATTATAAGAAATCCTATCGAGGCCACTATTGAAGAATTTACACCCTCTAATTTTTTATTTTTTCTAGTATGTAAATAAATCGCGAATATGGTCCAAGTAATAAAGGCCCAAGTTTCCTTTGGATCCCAATTCCAATAGGAACCCCATGCCTCGTTAGCCC
>CAWUDS030006651.1:7500-12500 GCA_963859935.3 Lathyrus sativus
TTATTTAGATTTAATTATTACCCATATACATACATACATAGAGACACACACGCACACACATACACACACACATACACATACCACACACACACACACACACACACACATATATATATATATATATATATATATATATATATATATATATATATATATATAAATATAAATATAAATATAAATATATATATATATATATATATATATATATATATATATATATATATATATATATATATATACATATATATATTATGGGTAATTCATTTGTAGTCTTTTGACTTTGTTTCTTAAGGATTGAGTATCCTAAAATATAGTAACGAAAAAGAAATATTAAATTTTTTAATATTTCATATACTATAATTCATTGTGAATGTGGTAAATATTAATTATTTTGATCTTGACTATTTAATTTTAATCATTATCCATAAATACAAAATATGGTGCATTGATTTATAGTCTTTTAAGTTTGTTGCTTTGGTGGTGAAGAAACCTATAATTTGCTGACATTGAAGAAATACAATATTAATTTTTTACACATATTATACTATAATACAAATTTTAAAATCGTGAATAAAAATAAAAATTAAACTTGAATATTTAATATACTATAATTCATTGTGAATGTGGTAATATTAATTATTTTGGTCTTGACTATTTAATTTTAATCATTATCCATAAATACAAAATATGGTGCATTGATTTATAGTCTTTTAAGTTTGTTGCTTTAATGGTGAAGAAACCTATAATTTGCTGACATTGAAGAAGTACAATATTAATTTTTTTTACACATATTATACTATAATACAATGTGAAAATGGTGAATAAAAATAAAAATTAAACTTGAATATTTAACTTTATTGATTACCCATATATATATATTTTATTGGTCTTTCATTTATAGTCTTTTAGCTTTGTGGCTTACTGACGAAGAAACATGAAATTTAGTGATGGAGAAGAAACATATTGAATATATTTACATCTAAAATACCATAATTAAGTTTTAAATGGTAAAGATAAATAAATTTGAGCTTTATTATTTAATTTAATTATTACCTATATTTTATGAAATATATGTCATGGATTATAGTCTTTTATCTTTGTTTCTTAATAGCGAAAAATCCAAAATTTTATGATATAGTAAAAAAATAAAAATATAGTTTTTTTTACAACCATTATGGTCTATTATGTTTGTTGCATAGAGACAAAATAACCTAAATGATGTGATGGTGTAGAAAAATACTGATTATTTTCAGATGCAATATAACATAAGTCAAGGTGTATACGTTGAATATAAATAATATTGAACTTGATTATTTAATTTTAAATATTATTCATATGTATAAATTATGGGTCATTCATTTATAGTCTTATAACTTAGTTTCTTAAGGGTGAAGAAACCTAAACTTCGCTGATGGAGAAGAAGAAGAATATATAAATTTTTTTACATCTATTATACCATAATACAATGTGATTATGGTGATTGTAATATTTGACTTGATTATTTAGATTTAATTATTACCCATATATGTACATACATAGAGACACACACGCACACACATACACACACAGACACACACACACACACAAACACACACACACACACACACACACACACACACACACACACACACACACACACACACACACATATATATATATATATATATATATATATATATATATATATATATATATATATATATTATGGGTAATTCATTTGTAGTCTTTTGACTTTGTTTCTTAAGGATTGAGTATCCTAAAATATAGTAACGAAAAAGAAAATATTAAATTTTTTAATATTTCATATACTATAATTCATTGTGAATGTGGTAAATATTAATTATTTTGATCTTGACTATTTAATTTTAATCATTATCCATAAATACAAAATATGGTGCATTGATTTATAGTCTTTTAAGTTTGTTGCTTTGGTGGTGAAGAAACCTATAATTTGCTGACATTGAAGAAATACAATATTAATTTTTTACACATATTATATTATAATACAAATTTTAAAATCGTGAATAAAAATAAAAATTAAACTTGAATATTTAATATACTATTATTCATTGTGAATGTGGTAAATATTAATTATTTTGGTCTTGACTATTTAATTTTAGTCATTATCCATAAATACAAAATATGGTGCATTGATTTATAGTCTTTTAAGATTGTTGCTTTAATGGTGAAGAAACCTATAATTTGCTGACATTGAAGAAGTACAATATTAATTTTTTACACATATTATACTATAATACAATGAAAAAATGGTGAATAAAAAAAAATAAACTTGAATATTTAACTTTATTGATTACACACACACACACACACACACACACACACACACACACACACACACACACACACACACACACACACACACACACACACACATATATATATATATATATATATATATATATATATATATATATATATATATATATATATATATATATATATATATATATATATATATATATATATATATATATATATATATATATATATATATATATATATATATATATATATATATATATATTTTATTGGTCTTTCATTTATAGTCTTTTAGCTTTGTGGCTTACTAACGAAGAAACATGAAATTTGGAGATGGAGAAGAAACATATTGAATATATTTACATCTAAAATACCATAATTAAGTTTTAAATGGTGAACATAAATAAATTTGAGCTTTATTATTTAATTTAATTATTACCTATATTTTATGAAATATATGTCATGGATTATAGTCTTTTATCTTTGTTTCTTAATAGCGAAAAACCCAAATTTTATGATATAGTAAAAAAATAAAAATATAGTTTTTTTTACATCTATTATGGTCTATTATATTTGTTGCATAGAGATAAAATAACCTAAATAATGTGATGGTGTTGAAAAATATTGATTATTTTCAGATGCTATATAACATAAGTCAATGTGAATACGTTGAATATAAATAATATTGAGCTTGATTATTTAATTTTAAATATTATGCTTATGTATAAATTATGGGTCATTCATTTATAGTCTTATAACTTAGTTTCTTAAAGGTGAAGAAACCTAAACTTCGCTGATGGAGAATAAGAAGAATATATCAATTTTTTACATCTATTATACCATAATACAATGTGATTATGGTGATTGAAACTAATATTTGACTTGATTATTTAGATTTAATTATTACCCATATATAGACATACATACACACACACACACATATACATATATATATATATATATATATATATATATATATATATATATATATATATATATATATATATATATATATATATATATATATATATATATATATATATATATATATATATATATATATATTATGGGTAATTCATTTGTAGTCTTTTGACTTTGTTTCTTAATGATTGAGTATCCTAAAATATAGTAACGAAAAAGAAAAATATTAAAATTTTTAATATATAATATACTATAATTCATTGTGAATGTGGTAAATATTAATTATTTTGATCTTGACTATTTAATTTTACTCATTATCCATAAATACAAAATATGGTGCATTGATTTATAGTCTTTTAAGTTTGTTGCTTTGGTGGTGAAGAAACCTATAATTTGCTGACATTGAAGAAGTACAATATTAATTTTTTTACACATATTATACTATAATACAATGTGAAAATGGTGAATAAAAATAAAAATTAAACTTGCATATTTAACTTTATTGATTACCCATATATATATTTTATTGGTCTTTCGTTTATAGTCTTTTAGCTTTGTGGCTTACTGACGAAGAAATATGAAATTTGGAGATGGAGAAGAAATATATTGAATATATTTACATCTAAAATACATTTGAGATTTAATATTTAATTTAATTATTACCTATATTTTATGAAATATATGTCATGGATTATAGTCTTTTAGCTTTATTTCTTAATAGCGAAAAACCCAAAATTTTATGATATAGTAAAAAATAAAAATATAGTGTTTTTTAAATCTATTATGGTCTATTATGTTTGTTGCATAGAGATAAAATAACCTAAATGATGTGATGGTGTAGAAAAATATTGATTATTTTCAGATGCAATATAACATAAGTCAATGTGAATACGTTGAATATAAATAATATTGAGCTTCATTATTTAATTTTAAATATTATGCATATGTATAAATTAAGGGTCATTCATTTATAGTCTTATAACTTAGTTTCTTAAAGGTGAAGAAACCTAAACTTCGCTGATGGAGAAGAAGAAGAATATATAAATTTTTTACATCTATTATACCATAATACAATGTGACTATGGTGATTGAAACTAATATTTGACTTGATATTTAGATTTAATTATTACCCATATATATACATACATACATACACACACAGATATTCATTTATGGTCTTTTGACTTTGTTTCTTAATGATTGAGTATCCTAAAATATAGTAACGAAAAAGAAAAATATTAAAATTTTTAATATTTAATATACTATAATTCATTGTGAATGTGGTAAATATTAATTATTTTGATCTTGACTATTTAATTTTAATCATTATCCATAAATACAAAATATGGTGCATTTATTTATAGTCTTTTAAGTTTATTGCTTTGGTGGTGAAGAAACCTATAATTTGCTGACATTGAAGAAGTACAATATTAATTTTTTTACACATATTATACTATAATACAATGTGAAAAATGGTGAATAAAAATAAAAATTAAACTTGCATATTTAACTTTATTTATTACCCATATATATATATATTTTATTGGTCTTTCATTTATAGTCTTTTAGCTTTGTGGCTTACTGACGAAGAAACATGAAATTTGGAGATGGAGAAGAAACATATTGAATATATTTACATCTAAATACCATAATTAAGTTTTAAATGGTGAGATAAATAAATTTGAGCTTGATTATTTAATTTAATTATTACCTATATTTTATGAAATATATGTCATGGATTATAGTTATTTATCTTTGTTTCTTAATAGCGAAAAACCCAAAATTTTATGATACAGTAA
>CAWUDS030006651.1:20000-32913 GCA_963859935.3 Lathyrus sativus
CTTTTAGCTTTGTGGCTTACTGACGAAGAAACATGAAATTTGGAGATGGAGAAGAAACATATTGAATATATTTACATCTAAAATACCATAATTAAGTTTTAAATGGTGAAGATAAATAAATTTGAGCTTGATTATTTAATTTAATTATTACCTATATTTTATGAAATATATGTCATGGATTATAGTTATTTATCTTTGTTTCTTAATAGCGAAAAACCCAAAATTTTATGATATAGTAAAAAAATAAAAATATAGTTTTTTTTACAGCTATTATGGTCTATTATGTTTGTTGCATAGAGATAAAATAACCTAAATAATGTGATGGTGTAGAAAAATATTGATTATTTTCAGATGCAATATAACATAAGTCAATGTGAATACGTTGAATATAAATAATATTGAGCTTGATTATTTAATTTTAAATATTATGCTTATGTATAAATTATGGGTCATTCATTTATAGTCTTATAACTTAGTTTCTTAAAGGTGAAGAAACCTAAACTTCGCTGATGGAGAATAAGAAGAATATATCAATTTTTTACATCTATTATACCATAATACGATGTGATTATGGTGATTGAAACTAATATTTGACTTGATTATTTAGATTTAATTATTACCCATATACATACATACATACATACATACATACATACACACACACACACACACACACACACACACACACACACACACACACACACACACACACACACACACACACACACATATATATATATATATATATATATATATATATATATATATATATATATATATATATATATATATATATATATATATATATATATAACGGGTAATTCATTTATGGTCTTTTGACTTTGTTTCTTAATGATTGAGTATCCTAAAATATAGTAACGAAAAAGAAAAATATTAAATTTGTTAATATTTAATATACTATAATTCATTGTGAATGTGGTAAATATTAATTATTTTGATCTTGACTATTTAATTTTAATCATTATCCATAAATACAAAATATGGTGCATTGATTTATAGTCTTTTAAGTTTATTGCTTTAGTGGTGAAGAAACCTATAATTTGCTGACATTGAAGAAGTACAATATTAATTTTTTTACACATATTATACTATAATATAATGTGAAAATGGTGAATAAAAATAAAAAATAAACTTGAATATTTAACTTTATTGATTACCCATATATATATATATTTTATTGGTCTTTCATTTATAGTCTTTTAGCTTTGTGGCTTACTGACGAAGAAACATGAAATTTGGAGATGGAGAAGAAACATATTGAATATATTTACATCTAAAATACCATAATTAAGTTTTAAATGGTGAAGATAAATAAATTTGAGCTTGATTATTTAATTTAATTATTACCTATATTTTATGAAATATATGTCATGGATTATAGTTATTTATCTTTGTTTCTTAATAGCGAAAAACCAAAAATTTTATGATATAGTAAAAAAATAAAATATAGTTTTTTTTACAGCTATTATGGTCTATTATGTTTGTTGCATAGAGATAAAATAACCTAAATAATGTGATGGTGTAGAAAAATATTGATTATTTTCAGATGCAATATAACATAAGTCAATGTGAATACGTTGAATATAAATAATATTGAGCTTGATTATTTAATTTTAAATATTATGCTTATGTATAAATTACGGGTCATTCATTTATAGTCTTATAACTTAGTTCTTAAAGGTGAAGAAACCTAAACTTCGCTGATGGAGAATAAGAAGAATATATCAATTTTTTACATCTATTATACCATAATACGATGTGATTATGGTGATTGAAACTAATATTTGACTTGATTATTTAGATTTAATTATTACCCATATACATACATACATACATACATACATACATACACACACACACACACACACACACACACACACACACACACACACACACACACACACACACACACACACACACACACATATATATATATATATATATATATATATATATATATATATATATATATATATATTATATATATATATATATATATATATATATATATATATATATATATATATATATATATAACGGGTAATTCATTTATGGTCTTTTGACTTTGTTTCTTAATGATTGAGTATCCTAAAATATAGTAACGAAAAAGAAAAATATTAAATTTGTTAATATTTAATATACTATAATTCATTGTGAATGTGGTAAATATTAATTATTTTGATCTTGACTATTTAATTTTAATCATTATCCATAAATAGAAAATATGGTGCATTGATTTATAGTCTTTTAAGTTTATTGCTTTAGTGGTGAAGAAACCTATAATTTGCTGACATTGAAGAAGTACAATATTAATTTTTTTACACATATTATACTATAATATAATGTGAAAATGGTGAATAAAAATAAAAAATAAACTTGAATATTTAACTTTATTGATTACCCATATATATATATATATATTTTATTGGTCTTTCATTTATAGTCTTTTAGCTTTGTGGCTTACTGACGAAGAAACATGAAATTTGGAGATGGAGAAGAAACATATTGAATATATTTACATCTAAAATACCATAATTATGTTTTAAATGGTGAAGATAAATAAATTGAGCTTGATTATTTAATTTAATTATTACCTATATTTTATGAAATATATGTCATGGATTATAGTTATTTATCTTTGTTTCTTAATAGCGAAAAACCAAAAATTTTATGATATAGTAAAAAAATAAAAATATAGTTTTTTTTACAGCTATTATGGTCTATTATGTTTGTTGCATAGAGATAAAATAACCTAAATAATGTGATGGTGTAGAAAAATATTGATTATTTTCAGATGCAATATAACATAAGTCAATGTGAATACGTTGAATATAAATAATATTGAGCTTGATTATTTAATTTTAAATATTATGCTTATGTATAAATTATGGGTCATTCATTTATAGTCTTATAACTTAGTTTCTTAAAGGTGAAGAAACCTAAACTTCGCTGATGGAGAATAAGAAGAATATATCAATTTTTTACATCTATTATACCATAATACGATGTGATTATGGTGATTGAAACTAATATTTGACTTGATTATTTAGATTTAATTATTACCCATATACATACATACATACATACATACATACATACACACACACACACACACACACACACACACACACACACACACACACACACATATATATATATATATATATATATATATATATATATATATATATATATATATATATATATATATATATATATATATATATATATATATATATATATATATATATATATATATATATATATATATATAACGGGTAATTCATTTATGGTCTTTTGACTTTGTTTCTTAATGATTGAGTATCCTAAAATATAGTAACGAAAAAGAAAAATATTAAATTTGTTAATATTTAATATACTATAATTCATTGTGAATGTGGTAAATATTAATTATTTTGATCTTGACTATTTAATTTTAATCATTATCCATAAATACAAAATATGGTGCATTGATTTATAGTCTTTTAAGTTTATTGCTTTAGTGGTGAAGAAACCTATAATTTGCTGACATTGAAGAAGTACAATATTAATTTTTTTACACATATTATACTATAATGTAATGTGAAAATGGTGAATAAAAATAAAAAATAAACTTGAATATTTAACTTTATTGATTACCCATATATATATATATTATTGGTCTTTCATTTATAGTCTTTTAGCTTTGTGGCTTACTGACGAAGAAACATGAAATTTGGAGATGGAGAAGAAACATATTGAATATATTTACATCTAAAATACCATAATTAAGTTTTAAATGGTGAAGATAAATAAATTTGAGCTTGATTATTTAATTTAATTATTACCTATATTTTATGAAATATATGTCATGGATTATAGTTATTTATCTTTGTTTCTTAATAGCGAAAAACCCAAAATTTTATGATATAGTAAAAAAATAAAAATATAGTTTTTTTTACAGCTATTATGGTCTATTATGTTTGTTGCATAGAGATAAAATAACCTAAATAATGTGATGGTGTAGAAAAATATTGATTATTTTCAGATGCAATATAACATAAGTCAATGTGAATACGTTGAATATAAATAATATTGAGCTTGATTATTTAATTTTAAATATTATGCTTATGTATAAATTATGGGTCATTCATTTATAGTCTTATAACTTAGTTTCTTAAAGGTGAAGAAACCTAAACTTCGCTGATGGAGAATAAGAAGAATATATCAATTTTTTACATCTATTATACCATAATACGATGTGATTATGGTGAATGAAACTAATATTTGACTTGATTATTTAGATTTAATTATTACCCATATACATACATACATACATACATACATACACACACACACACACACACACACACACACACACACACACACACACACACACACACACACACACACACACATATATATATATATATATATATATATATATATATATATATATATATATATATATATATATATATAAATATATATATATATATATATATATATATATATATATATATATATATATATATATATATATATATATATATATATATATATATATATATATATATATATATATATATATATATATATATATATATATATATATATAACGGGTAATTCATTTATGGTCTTTTGACTTTGTTTCTTAATGATTGAGTATCCTAAAATATAGTAACGAAAAAGAAAAATATTAAATTTGTTAATATTTAATATACTATAATTCATTGTGAATGTGGTAAATATTAATTATTTTGATCTTGACTATTTAATTTTAATCATTATCCATAAATACAAAATATGGTGCATTGATTTATAGTCTTTTAAGTTTATTGCTTTAGTGGTGAAGAAACCTATAATTTGCTGACATTGAAGAAGTACAATATTAATTTTTTTACACATATTATACTATAATACAATGTGAAAAATGGTGAACAAAAATAAAAATTAAACTTGCATATTTAACTTTATTGATTACCCATATATATATTTTATTGGTCTTTCATTTATAGTCTTTTAGCTTTGTGGCTTACTGACGAAGAAATATGAAATTTGGAGATGGAGAAGAAATATATTGAATATATTTACATCTAAAATACCATAATTAAGTTTTAAATGGTTAAGATAAATAAATTTAAGATTTATTATTTAATTTAATTATTACCTATATTTTATGAAATATATGTCATGGATTATAGTCTTTTAGCTTTGTTTCTTAATAGCGAAAAACCCAAAATTTTATGATATAGTAAAAAAATAAAATATAGTTTTTTTTACATCTATTATGGTCTATTATGTTTGTTGCATAGAGATAAACTAACCTAAATGATGTGATGGTGTAGAAAAATATTGATTATTTTCAGATGCAATATAACATAAGTCAATGTGAATACGTTGAATATAAATAATATTGAGCTTCATTATTTAATTTTAAATATTATGCATATGTATGAATTAAGGGTCATTCATTTATAGTCTTATAACTTAGTTTCTTAAAGGTGAAGAAACCTAAACTTCGCTGATGGAGAAGAAGAAGAATATATAAATTTTTTACATCTATTATACCATAATACAATGTGACTATGGTGATTGAAACTAATATTTGACTTGATTATTTAGATTTAATTATTACCCATATATATACATACATACATATACACACAGATATTCATTTATGGTCTATTGACTTTGTTTCTTAATGATTGAGTATCCTAAAATATAGTAACGAAAAAGAAAAATATTAATTTTTTTAATATTTAATATACTATAATTCATTGTGAATGTGGTAAATATTAATTATTTTGATCTTGACTATTTAATTTTAATCATTATCCATAAATACAAAATATGGTGCATTGATTTACAATCTTTTAAGTTTGTTGCTTTGGTGGTGAAGAAACCAATAATTTGCTGACATTGAAGAAGTACAATATTAATTTTTTACACATATTATACTATAATACAATGTGAAAATGGTGAATAAAAAAAATAAACTTGAATATTTAACTTTATTGATTACCCATATATATATATATATTTTATTGGTCTTTCATTTATAGTCTTTTAGCTTTGTGGCTTACTGACGAAGAAACATGAAATTTAGAGATGGAGAAGAAACATATTGAATATATTTACATCTAAAATACCATAATTAAGTTTTAAATGGTGAAGATAAATAAATTTGAGCTTGATTATTTAATTTAATTATTACCTATATTTTATGAAATATATGTCATGGATTATAGTTATTTATCTTTGTTTCTTAATAGCGAAAAACCCAAAATTTTATGATATAGTAAAAAAATAAAAATATAGTTTTTTTTACAGCTATTATGGTCTATTATGTTTGTTGCATAGAGATAAAATAACCTAAATAATGTGATGGTGTAGAAAAATATTGATTATTTTCAGATGCAATATAACATAAGTCAATGTGAATACGTTGAATATAAATAATATTGAGCTTGATTATTTAATTTTAAATATTATGCTTATGTATAAATTATGGGTCATTCATTTATAGTCTTATAACTTAGTTTCTTAAAGGTGAAGAAACCTAAACTTCGCTGATGGAGAATAAGAAGAATATATCAATTTTTTACATCTATTATACCATAATACGATGTGATTATGGTGAATGAAACTAATATTTGACTTGATTATTTAGATTTAATTATTACCCATATACATACATACATACATACATACATACACACACACACACACACACACACACACACACACACACACACACACACACACACACACACACACACACATATATATATATATATATATATATATATATATATATATATATATATATATATATAAATATATATATATATATATATATATATATATATATATTATATATATATATATATATATATATATATATATATATATATATATATATATATATATATATATATATATATATATATATATATAACGGGTAATTCATTTATGGTCTTTTGACTTTGTTTCTTAATGATTGAGTATCCTAAAATATAGTAACGAAAAAGAAAAATATTAAATTTGTTAATATTTAATATACTATAATTCATTGTGAATGTGGTAAATATTAATTATTTTGATCTTGACTATTTAATTTTAATCATTATCCATAAATACAAAATATGGTGCATTGATTTATAGTCTTTTAAGTTTATTGCTTTAGTGGTGAAGAAACCTATAATTTGCTGACATTGAAGAAGTACAATATTAATTTTTTTACACATATTATACTATAATACAATGTGAAAAATGGTGAACAAAAATAAAAATTAAACTTGCATATTTAACTTTATTGATTACCCATATATATATTTTATTGGTCTTTCATTTATAGTCTTTTAGCTTTGTGGCTTACTGACGAAGAAATATGAAATTTGGAGATGGAGAAGAAATATATTGAATATATTTACATCTAAAATACCATAATTAAGTTTTAAATGGTTAAGATAAATAAATTTAAGATTTATTATTTAATTTAATTATTACCTATATTTTATGAAATATATGTCATGGATTATAGTCTTTTAGCTTTGTTTCTTAATAGCGAAAAACCCAAAATTTTATGATATAGTAAAAAAATAAAAATATAGTTTTTTTTACATCTATTATGGTCTATTATGTTTGTTGCATAGAGATAAACTAACCTAAATGATGTGATGGTGTAGAAAAATATTGATTATTTTCAGATGCAATATAACATAAGTCAATGTGAATACGTTGAATATAAATAATATTGAGCTTCATTATTTAATTTTAAATATTATGCATATGTATGAATTAAGGGTCATTCATTTATAGTCTTATAACTTAGTTTCTTAAAGGTGAAGAAACCTAAACTTCGCTGATGGAGAAGAAGAAGAATATATAAATTTTTTACATCTATTATACCATAATACAATGTGACTATGGTGATTGAAACTAATATTTGACTTGATTATTTAGATTTAATTATTACCCATATATATACATACATACATATACACACAGATATTCATTTATGGTCTATTGACTTTGTTTCTTAATGATTGAGTATCCTAAAATATAGTAACGAAAAAGAAAAATATTAATTTTTTTAATATTTAATATACTATAATTCATTGTGAATGTGGTAAATATTAATTATTTTGATCTTGACTATTTAATTTTAATCATTATCCATAAATACAAAATATGGTGCATTGATTTACAATCTTTTAAGTTTGTTGCTTTGGTGGTGAAGAAACCAATAATTTGCTGACATTGAAGAAGTACAATATTAATTTTTTACACATATTATACTATAATACAATGTGAAAATGGTGAATAAAAAAAAATAAACTTGAATATTTAACTTTATTGATTACCCATATATATATATATATTTTATTGGTCTTTCATTTATAGTCTTTTAGCTTTGTGGCTTACTGACGAAGAAACATGAAATTTAGAGATGGAGAAGAAACATATTGAATATATTTACATCTAAAATACCATAATTAAGTTTTAAATGGTGAAGATAAATAAATTTGAGCTTGATTATTTAATTTAATTATTACCTATATTTTATGAAATATATGTCATGGATTATAGTTATTTATCTTTGTTTCTTAATAGCGAAAAACCCAAAATTTTATGATATAGTAAAAAAATAAAAATATAGTTTTTTTTACAGCTATTATGGTCTATTATGTTTGTTGCATAGAGATAAAATAACCTAAATAATGTGATGGTGTAGAAAAATATTGATTATTTTCAGATGCAATATAACATAAGTCAATGTGAATACGTTGAATATAAATAATATTGAGCTTGATTATTTAATTTTAAATATTATGCTTATGTATAAATTATGGGTCATTCATTTATAGTCTTATAACTTAGTTTCTTAAAGGTGAAGAAACCTAAACTTCGCTGATGGAGAATAAGAAGAATATATCAATTTTTTACATCTATTATACCATAATACGATGTGATTATGGTGAATGAAACTAATATTTGACTTGATTATTTAGATTTAATTATTACCCATATACATACATACATACATACATACATACACACACACACACACACACACACACACACACACACACACACACACACACACACACACACACACACATATATATATATATATATATATATATATATATATATATATATATATATATATATATATATATATAAATATATATATATATATATATATATATATATATATATATATATATATATATATATATATATATATATATATATATATATATATATATATATATATATATATATATATATATATATATATATATATATATATAACGGGTAATTCATTTATGGTCTTTTGACTTTGTTTCTTAATGATTGAGTATCCTAAAATATAGTAACGAAAAAGAAAAATATTAAATTTGTTAATATTTAATATACTATAATTCATTGTGAATGTGGTAAATATTAATTATTTTGATCTTGACTATTTAATTTTAATCATTATCCATAAATACAAAATATGGTGCATTGATTTATAGTCTTTTAAGTTTATTGCTTTAGTGGTGAAGAAACCTATAATTTGCTGACATTGAAGAAGTACAATATTAATTTTTTTACACATATTATACTATAATACAATGTGAAAAATGGTGAACAAAAATAAAAATTAAACTTGCATATTTAACTTTATTGATTACCCATATATATATTTTATTGGTCTTTCATTTATAGTCTTTTAGCTTTGTGGCTTACTGACGAAGAAATATGAAATTTGGAGATGGAGAAGAAATATATTGAATATATTTACATCTAAAATACCATAATTAAGTTTTAAATGGTTAAGATAAATAAATTTAAGATTTATTATTTAATTTAATTATTACCTATATTTTATGAAATATATGTCATGGATTATAGTCTTTTAGCTTTGTTTCTTAATAGCGAAAAACCCAAAATTTTATGATATAGTAAAAAAATAAAAATATAGTTTTTTTTACATCTATTATGGTCTATTATGTTTGTTGCATAGAGATAAACTAACCTAAATGATGTGATGGTGTAGAAAAATATTGATTATTTTCAGATGCAATATAACATAAGTCAATGTGAATACGTTGAATATAAATAATATTGAGCTTCATTATTTAATTTTAAATATTATGCATATGTATGAATTAAGGGTCATTCATTTATAGTCTTATAACTTAGTTTCTTAAAGGTGAAGAAACCTAAACTTCGCTGATGGAGAAGAAGAAGAATATATAAATTTTTTACATCTATTATACCATAATACAATGTGACTATGGTGATTGAAACTAATATTTGACTTGATTATTTAGATTTAATTATTACCCATATATATACATACATACATATACACACAGATATTCATTTATGGTCTATTGACTTTGTTTCTTAATGATTGAGTATCCTAAAATATAGTAACGAAAAAGAAAAATATTAATTTTTTTAATATTTAATATACTATAATTCATTGTGAATGTGGTAAATATTAATTATTTTGATCTTGACTATTTAATTTTAATCATTATCCATAAATACAAAATATGGTGCATTGATTTACAATCTTTTAAGTTTGTTGCTTTGGTGGTGAAGAAACCAATAATTTGCTGACATTGAAGAAGTACAATATTAATTTTTTACACATATTATACTATAATACAATGTGAAAATGGTGAATAAAAAAAAATAAACTTGAATATTTAACTTTATTGATTACCCATATATATATATATATTTTATTGGTCTTTCATTTATAGTCTTTTAGCTTTGTGGCTTACTGACGAAGAAACATGAAATTTAGAGATGGAGAAGAAACATATTGAATATATTTACATCTAAAATACCATAATTAAATTTTAAATGGTGAAGATAAATAAATTTGAGCTTGATTATTTAATTTCATTATTACCTATATTTTATGAAATATATGTCATGGATTATAGTTATTTATCTTTGTTTCTTAATAGCGAAAAACCCAAAATTTTATGATATAGTAAAAAAATAAAAATATAGTTTTTTTTACAGCTATTATGGTCTATTATGTTTGTTGCATAGAGATAAAATAACCTAAATAATGTGATGGTGTAGAAAAATATTGATTATTTTCAGATGCAATATAACATAAGTCAATGTGAATACGTTGAATATAAATAATATTGAGCTTGATTATTTAATTTTAAATATTATGCTTATGTATAAATTATGGGTCATTCATTTATAGTCTTATAACTTAGTTTCTTAAAGGTGAAGAAACCTAAACTTCGCTGATGGAGAATAAGAAGAATATATCAATTTTTTACATCTATTATACCATAATACGATGTGATTATGGTGAATGAAACTAATATTTGACTTGATTATTTAGATTTAATTATTACCCATATACATACATACATACATACATACATACACACACACACACACACACACACACACACACACACACACACACACACACACACACACACACACACACATATATATATATATATATATATATATATATATATATATATATATATATATATATATATATATATATATATATATAAATATATATATATATATATATATATATATATATATATATATATATATATATATATATATATATATATATATATATATATATATATATATATATATATATATATATATATATATATATATATAACGGGTAATTCATTTATGGTCTTTTGACTTTGTTTCTTAATGATTGAGTATCCTAAAATATAGTAACGAAAAAGAAAAATATTAAATTTGTTAATATTTAATATACTATAATTCATTGTGAATGTGGTAAATATTAATTATTTTGATCTTGACTATTTAATTTTAATCATTATCCATAAATACAAAATATGGTGCATTGATTTATAGTCTTTTAAGTTTATTGCTTTAGTGGTGAAGAAACCTATAATTTGCTGACATTGAAGAAGTACAATATTAATTTTTTTACACATATTATACTATAATACAATGTGAAAAATGGTGAACAAAAATAAAAATTAAACTTGCATATTTAACTTTATTGATTACCCATATATATATTTTATTGGTCTTTCATTTATAGTCTTTTAGCTTTGTGGCTTACTGACGAAGAAATATGAAATTTGGAGATGGAGAAGAAATATATTGAATATATTTACATCTAAAATACCATAATTAAGTTTTAAATGGTTAAGATAAATAAATTTAAGATTTATTATTTAATTTAATTATTACCTATATTTTATGAAATATATGTCATGGATTATAGTCTTTTAGCTTTGTTTCTTAATAGCGAAAAACCCAAAATTTTATGATATAGTAAAAAAATAAAAATATAGTTTTTTTTACATCTATTATGGTCTATTATGTTTGTTGCATAGAGATAAACTAACCTAAATGATGTGATGGTGTAGAAAAATATTGATTATTTTCAGATGCAATATAACATAAGTCAATGTGAATACGTTGAATATAAATAATATTGAGCTTCATTATTTAATTTTAAATATTATGCATATGTATGAATTAAGGGTCATTCATTTATAGTCTTATAACTTAGTTTCTTAAAGGTGAAGAAACCTAAACTTCGCTGATGGAGAAGAAGAAGAATATATAAATTTTTTACATCTATTATACCATAATACAATGTGACTATGGTGATTGAAACTAATATTTGACTTGATTATTTAGATTTAATTATTACCCATATATATACATACATACATATACACACAGATATTCATTTATGGTCTATTGACTTTGTTTCTTAATGATTGAGTATCCTAAAATATAGTAACGAAAAAGAAAAATATTAATTTTTTTAATATTTAATATACTATAATTCATTGTGAATGTGGTAAATATTAATTATTTTGATCTTGACTATTTAATTTTAATCATTATCCAT
>CAWUDS030006652.1:0-32893 GCA_963859935.3 Lathyrus sativus
TATGATTGCATCCTTAGCTTTTATTCGCCGTTAAGTCGCTTTGTCGTTAATTCGCGTTTATAATTCGTGTTTGCTTAATTCACGAAAACTTAATCCGTTTGCTTAATTTGGAATATAGGATTGGTAATCTAGTTTATGTCTTTTGTGCTTGTTAATTGACATAGGAATCGAATAGAGATCGAAATTGCTTAGGAAATTGGTAAGGTAGAAACCCGTGATAAGCCGGAACCGAAAACAGTAGATTGACTTATTTTGATAATCACTTATTTTAACCGCTTAATTGCATTTTCTTTATTTATCCGATCAGAAACCAAACCAACTCCCCCTCCATTTCGAATTTGGTAGATTAATCACATAAAAGAATCCTTGAGACGATATCCGAGTTGAATTGTCGCTGTATTACGTTTTCATCAAAAACACTCGTTCTGATCCGCGCGCGACAGCTGATCAATGAGCTAGGCCCTCCACGACGGAGAGATGGATTGGGCCGACCCCGTGTGATGAGTGGGATAGAGCAATATATATATATATATATATATATATATATATATATATATATATATATATATATATATATATATATATATTATATAATATATATATATATATATATATATATATATATATATATATATATATATATATATATATATATATATATATATATATATATATATATATATATATATATATATATATATATATAATATATATATATATATATATATATATATATATATATATATATATATATATATATATATATATATATATATATATATATATATATATATATATTATATATATATATATATATATATATATATATATATATATATATATATATATATATATATATATATATATATATAAGAATCTTAATCGGTTGAGTAAGTAAATAAAATAATTAATTATATTTAATAATTAATTATTTAATTGAATATGTGCTTAAATATAAGTGGATGTCAAGATAATCCATTTCGAAATAATGAGAATTTTAAATGATTATCATTCTATATATAGGCTATGATCTCAAATATATCATGCTATAAGAAAATTATCTCTTTTTCGGTTCCACTCGAAGAGTTTTCAAGACATTACGAGTACCAGTTGAGAAAAACCCACAAGCCAACCAGTGTCAAACAGTTGTCTCTACACTTTTGTATTTTAGAATTATCGTTGTCATTGTCTAAAAATCTTTTTCATTATATTCGTCAAGGTATTCCTATAATCATTAATATCAAAATGTCATAGATTCTAAGGTTTGTGTCCATGGGGAGACGCTTAAGCGCTCCCAGCGTGATGAGTGATCAGTGCATATTGTCATACCCCAAATTTGTCCTACCCGTATAACTTGCATTTGTATATCCATCCATCAACTGTTATCCAGAAAATTAAAAATATATAAATTGTGAGGTTGGATTGAACTGAATCAAATTTCATTTGGGGTGCGATGAGTTAAGAACGAATGCAGTATGTGTTGGGGACTTTTTGTGTTAACCCAAGCCTGGTGAGGCATGTTTTTTTTTCAAGATCAATTCAGGATTCGATTTATTAGATTCATGGATTCAGGATTCAAGTTCAAGGTCAATGCAAGGGTGCTTTGGTTCAATAGTCTAATTCGTTCAAGATTCGAGGAGGGCTCATGATAGATTTTATTGTTGGGAGTTGATTCAAAATTTTGTTCACTTGGTGTGAAAGTTCAATAAAGGTGTGTTCTAAATGAGAGAGTTTTCTTTTACCATACATGGAAGTCAAAGTTCAAGAGTATATGGAGGGTGTATTGATGATATTGAAGTCTATTCTTTTTATGATCCTACTGAAAGAAGAATTCATGAATTAAATCAAAGGCCCATGGGGAAGCCCACCCTTATTATTAATTTCCATACAAATTTAATTCAATTGGAAATTATAATAACAAATTGCAACAGAGCCTCATCCAATGTTAAGAATTCATTGCAGTGTAAAAATCCACATTCGAAACATTGTTGTAGCTGTTTCCAAGTAAGTCCATTAAATTGTTGCAAATCAATACAGAATCATAAGGCATATGCTTTGAAAATTGAAAAAAAATATAAAGCCATAATTTCTACAATATTCCAAAGGAAGAATAATTCAATCTAGATGGAGTATGTATATCATCCAAGGTTTTGTGGCAAGCAAGGTTATGCGGAAATAATGGTACACGCCACCAACATAATCTTTGCCTCCACAACAGTAACAGTACAAGTCCAACTTGTTGTTATAAAAACAAATACACACCAGCCAGACCACATCATAAGCCAATACGCAAAAATTAAGGAAGCTCTCTCTGCTCTGAGATCTGATAATAGCGGTTTCTCAAAAGCGTCATGAGCCAAGATACATGGATTGTTGACAAGGTTGGTCAATGAAGAACTCATAATGAGTGGATTAGGGTGGAGTCACAGTCCATGGGCACCCCTGACAAGAAGATATCTGATATTGTTGATGTAGTTAGGTCCTGGATCCCTCGAAGGTTTGAGCCACCAAATGTGTCGAGGGACTTTTGGATGCCAGGTCAAAGCTGTAGGGTATGCTACGAGTGTGATTCACATTTCACAGTTTTCAACCGTAGGCATCACTGTAGAATCTGTGGTCGTGTTTTTTGTGCAAAATACACTGCCAATTCTGTTCCTGCATCTTCACATGATCCAAATACTGCTCGTGAGATTGGGAAAGGCTTAGGGTTTGTAACTATTGCTTTAAACAATGGGAGAAGGGAGTAGCAGCAGCAGTTGATAATGGTACTCCCTCAGCCGTCCCTTGTCTCAGCCCTTCACCATCTTCGACAAGCTTGGTCAGCTCTAAGTCTAGTTGCACCTGTCACAGTAGCAGCAACACTGCCGGTTCAGTTCCTTATTCAACCGGGTCTTATCAGTGCGTGCCTTGTAGTCCACATCAATCTTCCCAATTGAATCTGATAATGGATGAACAAGAAAATTTAAATTCGGAGAGGAGTACTAATGACTCTCTGGCTGTAGAGAATTTGAATTCTAACCAATATGGCTATTGCTTCAACAGGAGTGACGACAAGGATGATGATTACGGTGTTTACTCATTCTGATACGGAATCAAGGCCTTATCCTCGCATCAATGACTATGACGACCTAGTTAACATTCAGGGGATCCCCAACAGAGTCACAACCCATACGTACCTCTAAAGCTTGCAGCTCTAATCCACAACTGCTATTCACAAAAGTCATAACGGCGGGCTCCACGCGGCAAGACCGTCACTTTCTGCACCAGCCTAAACAAACAATCCTGCATAAAATTCATAATTGGCTATATATGAGCACAACCAGAAGCAGATTTTTAAAAAAAGAAAGCATCAAATAACAATGAAAGTTTTTGAGTTCAGTTAGAAAGGTTTGCTCTATCATTCTGTCCCCGAAACTTGTTCAGTCTCAAAACATGGAGTTGGATTACTCCTCCAACAAGAAAATGTCCACTTCTCAATTTAGTTCAATTTGTGCAGTAGAAAACGATGTAAATGAAGATAAAGAGCAGTCTTGCTCAACAGATATATCTTCTTCACAGAGGGATTCTTGTAGCGAAACAGATTGTAAAGCTAGTCCGCTTGACTTTCCATTATGTCAACCTAAAGATGTATTAGAACAGATTGCACCACACCCGTTCCGAGAATTCGAGTCTTTGCTGATTGATGTCTCCAAACTTGCGATTAGTACAAAGAATAATGATGATCTACGTTCAGGCAAGCAGGTATCTCGTCGACCAAGCTTGCCATCCTTCCCATGGTCACGTGCTTTTGGTGGCAACTTTAGAACTAATTCTGACACAGCTAAGTTATCAACAAGTAGAAGTACATGCCGAGGTAAATGGGCAAGGATAGGTCTCATTGCTAGCTCTTCAGACATTGATCGCAGTTCGTTCACAAACCTTGATTCATTCAGTTATGATCAGAGCCTTGTTCCTTCATTTGGAAATTCAAACAGCCAACTTATTCAATCTTTCTTTGCCAGTCTTCCTTTCCGTCAGTTGGATTCTTCGTCATCTGTATCATGTTCTAAAGATTTTCAGGCTAACACAGAATTTGGAGGCCAGGTTGATACTAAAGAAAACGATGAGACAGTATTAGCTGCTGCAAACTCTGTGTGAAATCAAAACTCGCTCACAAAGGCAGAGCTCGGATGGAATTTTAAGATGGCAAAGGAAACCTTCACACATGGCTGGGCTAGGACTTCCTGACAATGATGCTTGGTACATGATCGAAACAATTGCAAAGCGCAAGAATGCGAACCAGGACGTGTTTTACTTCTCAGCAAACTTTGCTACGACCTCCATGTTGACGACAGGATTGTTGTTTTGATTAGAGGATAATGATGTTATTCCTGGAGGGAAGCTTGAGACAATAACAGAAGCCCTGCAAATAAATTTTGATTATGCAAAATCAGAGCCATACAAATTCAATCAACTCAATCAAAAACCCAATCAAGTCATGTTTTACTATATTATTTACTTAAGTCAGAACTTTAAACAGAATAATGAGAAATGGGGGACCACATGTTTAGACCCACAAAAATGGCAAGTATAGGGCAGTGGCAAGCAATTGCAGTACCACAGTCCTAACACAAGAATAGGAATAAGACAAATCAGTAGCAGACCAAACCTAAACCCTAGGGTACAGGGGATTTCAGAACTGCAAGAGCTTGGTCTGCTAAACCTAATTGGTCTCAATATAAGGGTTTCATTTTGGAGAGGAAAAAACCTAGAACTCTTGCTGCACAGCCCCCAAGCTCTTCCCCAGATTCATCTTCACCTTCTTCCCATTCAACTGTCATAAGACAAACCACCATAATCAACCATTATAACACGAAAACACATATAAAGAACTGAAAAAGAGAGATTTGAAAAAGGAGCTTATCTGCCTTCGATCGGTAATCTGGTTGCATCGGCGCAACAAGAAGCTTTGCATCATTCAAGTTCTTCATCACTAGCGTGAGAACCTGTCAGACTCGTTCCAGCTCTGTAAGTATCCCATTATCTTTTTCCTTGTCTTCATGATTTTAAATTACTGTCGCTTCGTTTTCTGATGATGAACCTGCGAGAGAGAGAGGCGTTGTTTTGTTGTGGATAAAAAGGAACCTCCAAACCCTAGCAGCCAAGCTCACCAGCCTTCATCCAAACTTCAAACTTCAACTGTAAGCCCAGAACCTCAAACAGAATCACCATCATGAACTGTCGCCGATGAAACCGTTCTCCGCAACCCATTTCTTCCGACCAAATCAACCACAACCTTACCTCCTTCAAACAACATGTGAATTGCAACTCTCAATCTCAGATTAAACCCATCTCCAAAATGCAAATCCCAAAAACTGAAAACCCCTAAAATCTCCCAGATCCTTTCTTCCTCTCTGAGTCTGCTTCACGAACCGTTCATGGTCATGACTCAACCTTCAATGAGCAACCATTGTTAACACGACCTCCGCATCAACCATTCAAATCCCAACCACCACACGACCCAAAAAATCTGAGAAAAAAAGTGAAATGGAAATGAAACAGAATGAGGAATGTTGAGATGGGGAGAAATTGAACAATGAAGAGATGAGTCAGAATCGAAATCAGAAATGGAGTGAGACAAAACTGAAAAAAACTCACAAACTTATGACGAACAGAGCGGAAAGATGAAAGCGAGTGAGAATGAGATCGAGCGAGAGTGAGAGAGACGATACGACATCTGAAGAAGTTTCCCATTTTTGTTATGTTTTTTTTTTACCTTTTTGCTGTTCTCATTTATTTTATTTATTTATTTATATTTATTCTTTTTATTTTTAATTCTTTTTCTTTTCTTTTATTATTATTAATTATTTTATTTAAAAGCTAATCTTTTCTATCTAGATTTTATATTAAATTTTAAAACTTTATGTATATTATATTCAAATTTCTTTTAGAGTTTTATTCTATTTTCTTTTTAAAAAAGTTAAACATTATGTCTTCCATTTGGTTTTATTTTTAAGGTTAAATTCCATTTCTCTTTTGTTATTGGGCATTTTGTCTCATTTTCCGTTTTGGGTCGATGACGAGACCTCCGTAAACCGTTATTAAGTCAAACTATTGATGAATGACGTTGGATCTGAGACCATTTCTTTTCAACGCTTTTTCTCCTAAGACCTCGGTCCCGTACCGAGTGTATCTTCGAAAACTTTTTCAAATCAAATTCTTTGTATTGAATTAAAAAGAGGGGATTAAGTGTAGACTTTCTTCCTCTCCGAGGGTTGGGATGCCCACTGTAGTGAGGGTGGTTCCGACACTCGTCTTTCAATACAAAGACGCTTCCAACATTTCCTCATAAAACCTCGGTCTCGTACCGAGTATACTTTCAGTAATAAATTGATTTCTCTTTGTATCGAATTAAGAAGAGAAGATTGGGTGTAGACCTCTTCTTCTCCGAGTGTTGGGATGCCCACTGTAGTGAGGGTGGTCTCGACACTCGTCTTTCAATACGAAGACGCGACTTCTTCCACCACCTCTCCTTTCACAACTTCCTTCCACAATTTTCACACCTAAAACCTCGGTCCTGTACCGAGTGCATTTTCAAATCTTTTCACAACAAAAACTTGAATGGTCGTGGAGTGGTTAGGTGTAGGCCTTCTCCTATCCCGAGTGTTGACGTTTACCGTAGGGTTCTCTGTCGCAAAACACTTACCATTCAAAGCCAAAAGCACTTTAATAAAAGAATGAAGTTCTTTTCGTGTTGGACTAAAGAGAGAGGATTGAGTGTAGTCTTCTTCCTCTCCGAGTGTCAGGATACTCACTGTAGTGTGTGTGGTCTTGATACTCGTCTTTCAATACGAGGACGCCTCGTTCGCCACACCTTTTATAACCAAAACTTTGAGACAATGAATTGGGTACTACCCGTAGGGGTTACTATCCGAGAACTTGTCTCGCCCCCTAAAAAACGGTCCAATCGATCAAACGTGACTCCTTGCCCCGCGTGGCGAAAACTAATCAATTTTTCAAAAGGATATGTTACGTCCGTTCTACCGCAAACAGGTAATGCCTAAGTCTCCAACGAGCGAGCAGCAAAACACCTAAACTGCTAGAATGCGCACGATAGCATCATCCATAAAAAACATCAACACACCGTAGGCCGAACTACGGCTGCTCTGATTCTTTACTTTCTCAAGTAAAGATACGTAGGCACAAGGGCCACAATCCTTGCCGAGCACAATCCCCCTATATCTGTAGTTCCCCGAACTACGTCGACTCTGACTTTCTCATACCTTTTGAGAATACGTAGGCCTAGGACCGCGAAGTCCTACCGAGTCTGTTCTTTCTATTTTCTTCCCCGTTCTCTCTTTCCTCCTAACTTTCCTGTTTCTGACCCTTATCTTTTACCCTGTGGAACACTTCTTATAGCATAATGTTTAAGCAAATAAATTCACATCGACAAACAAAAGGTTCCCATCGAGTACGGTGGATGCGAGGGGTGCCAATACCTTCCCCTCGCATAACCGGCTTCCGAACCCGTTCATGGTTGCGAGACCATCTTATCCATTTCTTTCTTAAGGTTTTCTCGATATTTTCCTTTCCCCTCATGGGATAAATAAAGTTCGGTGGCGACTCTTCTGTCCTATCTTTTTCGCCTCCCCGTCGTTGCGCGATGCATTTTTCGAGTAGCGACAGCTGGCGACTCTGCTGGGGACCCCTAGCAAGCCAAGCCTATTTTGTTTGTCGTGTTTGTGTTTATGATTTTATTTGCTTATGCTTTGATTCTCTAACCTGTTGGGTTTATTGGATGGTTTGTGAGATAAAGCTTTTTACCCGAGCTTTCGAGTATACACTAAGATTAGGAGGTGGTTTCTTTCTGATTTGCGAGACTTAGGACTCATTGAGTTGGATCGAATCCCACCGCTCAGATAGACCCCTTTGGGATGATTATGTCTTACGTGTAGTCGTAATGGCGTTTTTATTTCCAACTTGGGAGTCCGTGACTCTGAGGACCTTTTAGAACCTTATTCTGAAGGTTGCTAGAACATGACTCTGTGTTCATCCTTTGAAGGGATTACCGTCTTACGAGTAGTCGTTATGATGGAAAACTTTCGAGGGCTAGTGCATGGGACTTTGTTTAAAAGCCTTTGGGATGCCCTCTTACAAACCAATAGATAACCCACCCGATGGGAGAAATATTTTATGTTGTTTTGCAGGACCAGTGATCTTGATCTCGTTTTGTGCTCTTTATCATGTGCATTCATAAAACATTGCATTGCATATCATTTCTCGCATATCAAGGGACTTAAGAGACTGTGATTATCTCAGGTATTGGTGAATACAATGACTGACCAAAGAAAGCGAAGCACAAACTCCATCAAGTTTAGAGAACCAAAGCTGGAACTAATTCAAGACATTCTGGTTGACGTACCAAAGGCTATCAAGATCAACTTTCAGGGAAAGTATGGGAAACTGCTTGATCTCCTCCATTCTAGGGTCGACACTTGGGCTTTGTACGCTATGGCTCAGTTCTATGATGCACCTCTCAGATGTTTCACTTTTCAAAACTATCAGTTGGCCCCTACTCTTGAGGAATATTCTCACATTTTGAACATCAAGATTAAGGATCAACCTATATACACAGGCTTGGAAGAAGAACCAAAACCTCCTGCCATTACCCTTGCCCTACGTATGACCAAAGAGGAAGTCAAAGAGGGTCTAACCAGTAAAGGGGGCGTTCAGGGTTTTCCATTGAAATTTCTGCTAGAAAAGGCTGCTCAATACAAGGTGGATGAAGATTGGGAAAAGTTCGGAATAAGCGTTGCTCTAATGATTTATGGGATTGTCCTCTTTCCAAATGTGGACAATTTCATAGACATCACTGCCATCGTTCTCTTCATGCAGAAGAATCCTATCCCTACACTCCTTGCCGATGTTTATCACTCCATTCATTGGAGGAGTGAAAAGAAGGCGGGAATGATCCAATGCTGCTCTCACCTACTATACAAGTGGTATGCTTCTCATTTACCCAAGAAAGGGCCATTCATGGAAAACAAGAAGAAATTAAAATGGTCTCAACGCATCATGTCTCTGGAAGCTAGTGATATTGCTTGGTACTCTCCTGAGTACTATGATGTGGAAATCATTTTCAGTTGTGGAGAATTCGGTAATGTACCTTTGATCGGTAGGGCCGGTTGTATTAATTATAACCCAGTCATGGCATTACGTCAGTTGGGCTATGCTATGGAGGGCGAGCCCGAGGCAGAGAAGATTCAGAGTTTCTTTTTGCTAGCCACATCAGAGGACCCTGCGTTTGTCAGGAAGGTTGCTAAGGCTTGGGGTAAGATTCATACAAAGGGGCGGAAGGAGTTAAAAGCGAAGAATTGCGTGGCAAAGGAGCCATACAACCGGTGGTTACTAGCTAGAGTAGCTGAAAGGTCGTTACCATTTCCCTTAGAGCCCTCTATGCAAGAAGCACCTCCTGCTCCCACTCATGTGTCCATAGAAGAATATGAAAAACTGAAGCTAATAGTGGAGAGATTGACTAAGGAGAACCAGGACCTTCAGAATGAAGTCCACCAAGCCAAGGTGGAGAGTGGTCAGTACAAGAGAAAGGTGGAGTTTGAACAGGATCAAGCAGCTGAAAGTAGCAAGAAGCTAAAATTAGAAACGGATCTGAGAGTCAGGTACCAACAGGGTTACGAAGGGGCTGATGCATCATTAACAACTCTCCGACAACGCTTAAAGGACACCAAAGCTTCTTGTGATAGGGCATGGCACTTCTTTGAGATAGCATCTGCCGAAAAGAAGGAAATCCGAGAGAATCTTGAGGCTGATATTGGGGATCTTGAAGAACGACTGAGAAATGCTTTGACCCTAGCGGAAAATGAACGAAGACTCAAAGAGGAGGCATTGAAAGACTCATATGTCACGTCTGACCTGTGGAATAACAAATGTCAAGAATTGGAAACTGCCCAAGAAACAGCCCTTTTGTGGAGGAATCGTTTCGAGGCTTTGCAAAGAGATAGTGCGCAGTGGCTCGAGAAGGAGGCCCAGCTCAATGAGTTGCTAGACACCCATGTGGATTCCATTTGTTATTACCAGGCGACTCTAGATATGTGTCGTGCTAGATACAACAATCTGGTGGAGCATTGCAACCTCATGATCCGTGATATCCCATGGAGGTTGGAAAGCGCCATTCAAGACTTGGAAGGAAATGATATCCCTCCTTCTGTTCACCACTTTATCCAGCTCTGCGACCAAATGGTTAGGAGGTTCATGTTTGAGACGAAGAAGCTTGAAGAACGTCTCCAAAAGAGAGAATTTTAGTTATTCAGTTATCTTTTGTAGCACGACTTGTAGTTTCGGCTTATTCAGCTTTTGTCTGTATGAATTTTTCTAAAAAATTAATGCAAGATTGCTTTTTGGTCCAAATTGTGCATTTCTTTATTATTCAGTCATGATTCTATGATACCAATGATAATCACAAGCCTCGAAAGTCTCTCGAGCATTTTGCATACGTTTGCGCATTTTTCTTTTTGCATTTCCTACAACCCGATCTTACACACCGCTTACCCCTTTCAGAAAGAGTAAAGCAAGCTGACTTCACGGCATCGGTATAACACAAGGAATAGCCAGAAGAGACTCATGGATCAGATAGAGCAGGACCAGGCTACGATGAGAAGCGAGATGCTAGGCATGAAAACGCAAATGAATCAACTCATGGAGGTGATTCAGAATATGGCCAGAAGTCAAGAGGAGATGAGACAAGCAGCGGAGAGGAGCGCTAATCAGACTTTGGCTGGTGCAGTTCCCAATGCAAGTGGGGCAATTCCAATTCCTGTTGATGCCACCCCAACCCCTGTTGGGGCAATTCCTACTTCTGCCGGCGCCGTACCTATCAACACCGTCCCTCCGCCAGTCGGTACGACCCATCCTCATGGTACTACGATCCCAACACAAGTCCAGTACGACGATCATGAAGGTTTCTATGAGAATTCAGGTGAAGCATATGGGCCACAGACCGCCGAATTAGAGAAGAAATTTAATGCTTTACAGGAGATGGTGAAGACATTGCAAGGCCCCGATGTTTTGGGACTGGATGCCGCTGAAATATGTCTTGTACCCGGAGTTAAGATACCTCCAAAGTTTGTAATTCCAACCTTTGAGAAGTACAAGGGTAACAGTTGTCCTAAGACCCACATAAGGTCTTACTGTAGGAAGATGGCCGCCTATTTTGATGACGAGAAGCTGCTAATCCATTTCTTTCAAGATAGCTTAACAGAGGCATCCCTAGAATGGTATATGCACCTTGAACGATCCAACGTGAGAAGCTGGAAAGAGTTGGCAGACGCTTTCGTGAAGCATTATCAGTATAATACTGTCATGGCTCCGAATCGTATGCAGCTTCAGAATTTGACTCAGAAGCCGAATGAGTGTTTTAAGGATTTCGCGCAGAGATGGAGGGGAGTAGCTGCGAGGGTACAACCTCCACTGATGGAGAAAGAACTAACAGACCTATTCATGGGCACGCTACAAGGACCGATCTTTGAGCGATTAGCATCCTCAACATCCACAGTGTTTTCTGAACTTGTTATGGCTGGAGAGAGATTGGAGAGTTTCATGAAGGCGGGAAAAATTCAGAATGCAGGCGGATCTGCAAGTGGGGTCAAGAAGCCTTATCAGGGTTTCGTTAAGAAAAGGGAAGGCGAAGCTAGTGCAGTGTTCACCAATGGAAGGAGAACTCACCAAGGTTATCACCACATTGCTGCCATCGCTCCACAGCAACCACTTTCTATTCCGGCAAATCAGCCTGCGCCTCAGCAAAATCGACAACAACAACCTTATCAGCCAAGACAAAATCAATATCAAGGGCAGAGAAAGCCAGAAAGGAGACTTGATCCAATTCCGTCCACTTACGCCAAATTGCTTCCGTTCTTGTTAAAAGCCGGTCTCGTTCAACTTAGGGAAATGAAAGATCCTCCGACTGTTCTCCCCTACGGCTACGATGCAAATGCGAGATGTGAGTTCCACTCTGGCGCCCCAGGCCATAGCATCGAGAATTGTAAGGCTTTGAAATACATTGTGCAAAATCTTATCGACTCCAAAGCGATAAACTTTACCCGAAATACTCCGAACATCAAATCTAATCCAATGCCACCTCACCACTCAACAAACATGATTGAAGGCTCTAAGGGGATCCGATTAATTTCGGATATTGAGAATTTGAGGACCCCACTTTCCACTATTAAGGAGCAACTCTTGTTGAAAAACATTTACCCAGGATGTCCAACTGATTGCCATGTTTGCATGGACGGATCTCAAGGATGCGCTGAGCTGAAGAAGGGCATACAGGGCCTGATTGAGCAGGGTGTATTAGTAGCAGAACAACTATCAAAGATTGAGGAAGTTGCTACTCTTGGAATTCCGTTCGAAACATTGGAGATACCATATGATGATGGATATGAGCTTTGGATCCCAGTTGACAATTCGAACCGCACACCATTGACCATACCGTGCGATGAGGAAGAATGGGACAACATGTATGGACATACTCCTATCCCACTGCAAATCCCGTATGATCCAGTTAAGATACCTATGTCTCCACCATCAATGAACCAGCTTGTCATTTCGACCCCATCTCCTTTTTCGTACGAAAGCACCAAAGTTGTACCTTGGTTATACGATGAAACTGTTTTTCTCAACGGACAGAAGGTGGCAGAGGAAGATGTATTGGAAGAAAAGAAGACTGTAGGGAACATCGTGGGAACCGGAGGCGTCACTAGAAGTGGTCGAATCTTCGCTCCGACTGCACCTCCTGTCAACAGTAGTGACAATACAAGGAAAGGTACTGCCGTAACGAGCACCAATGAACAGGGGCAGCCATCTAAACAGAAAGGCATCCCAAATGATGAAGCGGAGGAGTTTCTAAGAATCATTCAGAAAAGCGATTACAAAGTGATTGATCAGCTCAATCAGACGCCCTCAAAGATATCCATGCTGTCATTGTTAATGTGTTCAAAGGCCCATCAAGAAGCACTGCTGAAATTCTTGAAGGCAGCCCATGTGCCAGAGGAAATATCAGTAGTACAGTTTGAAGAAGTGGTGGGAAATATTGCATCAGGTCATATTTTGAGCTTTAATGATAGTGAATTACCTCCCGAAGGTAAAAATCATAACAAGGCCCTGCACATTACCATCGAATGTGTGGATGTTGTATTCTCTAGGGTGCTTGTTGACACTGGATCATCGCTGAATGTATTGCCCAAAAGCTCGTTGTGCAAGCTGTCAATTGAAGGACTTGTGATGAAGCCGAGTCAAACTATTGTAAAAGCATTTGATGGAGCTAAGAGAACTGTGGTAGGCGAGGTTGACCTCCCGATCAAGATCGGACCTCATACTTTCATCATTACATTTTACGTAATGGATATATACCCCGCTTACAGTTGCCTTCTTGGTCGTCCGTGGATTCATTCCGCGGGCGCTGTAACTTCAACCTTGCATCAAAAGATCAAGTTTATGATTAACAATCAGATGGTCATCATTGAGGGTGAGGAAGATGTTCTTGTGAGCCATCTTGCCTCTTTCCGCTATGTGGAAGTAGGAAATGAGGTGCATGAGACACCGTTTCAAGCTTTTGAAGTGATCAATGTTGAAATGATTTACGAAAAGCCAGCATCTTCAATAGTGACTTGGAAGGACGCGAGGACGGTGATAGAGGAAGGACATCCGCGAGGATGGGGCAGGGTGTTAGAATTGCCCGTCAACAAAAATGGAGCTGGTCTAGGCTACAAGCAGAAGAATGCAACTGATAAGGGCAAAGAGCTTGCAACTCCGTTGGTTTTTACTAGTGGAGGCCACCTTGTCGATGGTCAAGTCATGTTTTTGGAAACTGAAGCCGAAGATCATGAAGAGCTGTGTATGGTGTATCCTAGGGCGCCTAATCAAACTTTGAACAATTGGAGAGTCATTGAAATCCCCGAAGTTACTCTAGTAGACGAGTAATTCCCTTTTATTTTATCTGAAAAAAAAATCATATGCTCTGCCCAAGGCATATGGATCATGTTGTAGGGCCTTTTGCTTTTTAAAGCATAACTTATCATCAATAAATAAACTTTCGCATCCAATTACGCTCTCTTTCTTTCCTTTTTTTTACTTTTTGCACATAAAATTATCTTTGAAAGACAATGTTTTGTTTTATTTTCCTTTTTCTGTTAACCTTTCTAAAAATAAAAAATAATAATAAAGCATGAAGTCATTCATCGTGCAGATCTTCCCTTGCTCCTGCCAATAACGACCCCGCTATGGTCCAATATGACTTTGATAACCCGATCTACCAAGCCGACGAAGACTGCGAGGAAGATTGTGATCTCCCAGAAGAGCTAGCTAGACTATTGAAGCAGGAGTCAAAGGTCATTCAGCCCTACCAAGAAGAGGTCGAAGTCATCAACATGGGAACTGAAGAAGATGCCAAAGAAATCAAGATAGGCGCAGCTTTGGAGTCAGAGATTAAGTCAAAACTGATAATATTGCTTCGAGAGTATGTTGACGTTTTTGCTTGGTCTTACAAAGATATGCCCGGTCTAGATGAAGAGATTGTGATGCACAAACTACCTCTCAAGGAAGGCTGCCCGCCGGTGAAGCAAAAGTTGAGGAGAACAAAGCCAGAGATGTCTTTCAAGATCAAAGAAGAGGTACAAAAACAATTGGACGCTGGTTTCCTGGCAGTATCCAACTATCCGCAATGGATAGCGAATATTGTCCCAGTACCTAAAAAGGATGGGAAGGTGCGAATGTGTGTAGATTATAGAGACCTTAATAGAGCGAGTCCGAAAGATGACTTCCCTTTGCCACACATTGATGTGCTAGTGGACAACACAACCCAATTTTCTGTATTCTCATTTATGGATGGCTTTTCTGGATATAACCAAATTAAGATGGCGCCCGAAGATATGGAAAAGACGACTTTCATCACTCCATGGGGAACTTTCTGTTACAAGGTTATGCCATTTGGACTCAAGAACGCAGGCGCAACATATCAGCGAGCAATGGTCACTCTTTTCCATGACATGATACATAAAGAGATTGAGTGTTATGTAGACGATATGATTGCGAAATCCCAGACTGAGGAAGAGCACCTTATCCACTTGGGAAAGCTATTCGCCCGGTTAAGGAAATTCCAGCTGAGACTAAATCCCAACAAATGCACTTTTGGTGTAAGATCTGGTAAATTGCTAGGTTTTATTGTGAGCCAGAAAGGGATTGAAGTCGATCCAGATAAGGTCAAAGCTATCCAGGAGATGCCGATTCCCAAAACTGAAAAAGAGGTCCGAGGATTCCTTGGGAGGTTGAATTATATCGCCAGGTTCATATCCCATCTAACGGCCACTTGTGAGCCCATCTTCAAATTACTTCGGAAGGATCAAGCCGTGGTATGGAACGATAACTGTCAGAAAGCCTTTGAGAAAATAAAGGAATACCTACAAGAACCGCCGATCTTGATGCCTCCGGTGCCCGGACGACCCCTGATTATGTACCTGACTGTGTTAGAGGGATCCATGGGATGCGTATTAGGACAACATGATGAAACCGGCAGGAAAGAGCACGCAATCTATTACCTCAGCAAGAAGTTTAATGACTGTGAAACGAGATATTCGATGCTCGAGAAGACATGCTGCGCATTGGCTTGGGCAGCAAAGCGTTTGAGACAATATATGCTCACCCATACGACTTTGTTGATCTCCAAAATGGATCCCGTCAAATACATATTCGAGAAGCCCGCTCTCACTGGGCGGGTAGCTCGTTGGCAAATGGTGTTAACAGAGTATGACATCCAGTATGTTACACAGAAAGCTATCAAAGGGAGTGTGCTCTCTGAATACCTTGCCCACCAACCTATGGACAACTACCAGTCTATGCGTTTCGATTTCCCCGACGAAGACGTCATGTTTGCCAGAGATTATGCCACACCAGACCCAAATGAGGGACCCGAACCAGGATCGCGATGGACGCTCGTGTTCGATGGTGCCGCAAATGCCAAAGGTTGTGGAATTGGGGCAATCATCACTTCTCCAACTGGCTTTCATCTGCCATTCACCGCCAGATTATGCTTTAAGTGTACTAACAACATGGCCGAATATGAAGCTTGTATTTTCGGAATTGAAGCTGCCATTGATAACAGAATCAAGATTCTAGAAGTCTATGGAGATTCCGCGCTTGTCATATGCCAGATTAAAGGGGAGTATGAAACACTGGGCCTCAAGTTAATTCCTTACAGAGATCATGTCTTGAAGTTAATCCCGTACTTTGATGAGATCACTTTCCATCACATTCCCAGAGGAGAAAATCAGTTGGCTGACGCTCTAGCAACACTAGCATCTATGTTTCAAGTCAAGTGGGAGAATGAGGCGCCATCCATCCGTTTAGAATATTTGGACGAACCCGCTTATTGCCTAGCGGCCGAGGAGGAAGAAGCTAAAACTGATAATCATCCTTGGTTCTATGATATCAAGCGATACCTAGAGACACAAGAATATCCAGAAGGTGTAACTATCACTGACAAGAAGTATCTCAGAAAGCTCTCCTCAAAGTTCTTCCTCAGTGGTGACGTGCTATACAAGCGAAATTACGATTCAGTTCTACTCAGATGCGTGGATAAACACGAGGCAGAACGTATCATAAATGAGATGCATGAAGGATCTTTTGGGACACATGCTAGTGGTCATACTATGGTTAAAAAGATTTTGAGGGCGGGATACTATTGGATGACGATGGAAACGGATTGTTGTCTCCATGTCCAGTCATGCCACAAGTGCCAAATTTATGCAGACAAGGTCCATACTTCACCACTCCCTCTGAATGTTTTGACTTCGCCTTGGCCCTTCGCTATGTGGGGTATAGATGTAATCGGACGCATCGAGCCAACCGCTTCAAATGGGCACCGTTTTATCTTAGTGGCCATCGATTACTTTACCAAATGGGTAGAAGCGGCGTCCTATGCCAACGTCACTAAGCAAGTGGTGACTCGCTTCATCAAAAAAGAGATTATTTGTCGATATGGAATCCCGAACAAGATCATTACAGACAATGGATCAAACCTCAACAATAAGATGATGAAAGAGTTGTGTGAAAATTTCAAAATTGAACACCACAATTCAACACCTTATCGCCCTAAAATGAACGGAGCTGTTGAGGCGGCAAATAAGAACATTAAGAAAATCGTCCAGAAGATGGTGAAGACTTACAAAGATTGGCACGAGATGTTGCCGTTCGCGTTGCATGGCTACCGCACCTCAGTGCGCACTTCCACAGGGGCAACCCCGTTTTCTCTCGTATATGGCATGGAAGCAGTATTACCCATTGAAGTAGAGATTCCCTCCTTAAGGATTTTAGCAGACGTCAAGCTAGATGAGGCCGAATGGATACAAGCCAGACTTGACCAACTCAATCTCATCGACGAGAAACGCATGACGGCCATCTGTCATGGACAATTATACCAAAAACGATTGAAAAGGGCCTTTGATAAGAAGGTTCGCCCACGACACATCCAAGCAGGAGATTTGGTGCTAAGGAAAATTCAGCCAACTCACGTCGATCCAAGGGGAAAATGGGCACCAAACTATGAGGGTCCGTATGTAGTAAAGAAGGTTTTCTCCGGAGGGGCCTTGATCCTGTCAACCATGGATGGTGACGATCTCTCATCCCCTGTGAATGCAGATGTAGTTAAAAAATATTATGCCTAAAAGATAGACCCGGTGGACCCAAAAAGAAAATCCACGCAAAAATGGGCGTCCTGGTGGACCATAAAAATGGTTCAGGCAAAATTAGGGACTAGAAAAAAAGAGTATCCTGATAGGCTGAAAACCTGAAAAGGCGGCCTAGGCAAAAGTTAGGGATTCAAAAAGGCAGAACTGCATCTTGAAAAGACGTATGAACTATTCCTCGTAACCATCAAGCTCTCGACTGAGAAAGGTCAATTCGATTCTGGCGCTCGAAGGCAAGGCATGAGGGGTCTTCAGAGACATATGGGCCATAGCAGATTTGAAACTTGGCAGGGACCGTTTTCAACATTGTCTTAGTTTTTATATTTTCTTTCGAAAGCAGTTACCTCTTTTAGGAATTGCCTCCTTTGTAATTTTCCCATTTATGGGTTTTCATCAATAAAATTACTTTCATCAAAGCTTTTTCTGTTTTTATTTACCGTTTGGTTGCAAGTTTCATTTATTTGATGATAGGTTTTGCATATAATGACATTATGGTAAATTAGACTAAGGGATAACTTACCCTCTTGAGATAACTAAAGGGTGACCATGACTCTAAGGAATACGCAGGAACATCATTCTAAATCTTGTAACAACTTAACTGACAAGGTCGTCAAACCCGGCAGAGCAGGCCATGAGCTGAAAATCTCAACGCATCCAAGTTCTTTATACATCATAAATAGATGATGTCGGGAAGTCATGCTTATCTTTCACTTTCCCACCACCAAAGTTCGCCACGTCGGCACCTGCATTCCCGATTACCCGTCCGCAATCATATGCATCATACGCATCGCATTTGACGTCATAAGCATCTTGCTTCATAAGCATCTTGCATCATACACATACCTATGAATCATATCATACTCCCCCAGCTCTTACATCTCCGCGTGTTAACATTTGCATTTGCATTTCCAGTTATGGAACATCATTATCATTAAGCATCCGCATATGCGGGTTCAGATCCAGGATCAATTTTGAAGGGCTTCAAGAGCAACCATCAGCCCAGTCAGGGGCATTCTCCGCAGGACCGTGGGTGTTCCCCACAAAGTTGTGCAACTCTTGTTGCGCAAACTCAAGAGTTTCAAAGCAACTATCAGCCCAGTCAGGGGCATTTCATTCAAGACCGTGGGTGTTCCCCATGAAGCTGTGCAATATTTGTTGGGCAAATCCAAGAGTTTCAACGCCATCAGCAGCCCAGTCAGGGGCATTATCTGCAAAGGCCGTGGGTTCCCACGAAATTCAAGAAAATCAAAAGCAAAATCCAGCCCAGCCAGGGGCATCTTTTCAAAACCATGGGTGTATTGCATGATGTATTGCAGCTTCATGGTTAATCAGATCTTCAAATCAACAATCAGCCCGGACAGGGGCATCTCCAGTAAATCCATGGGCGTTTCCCAGTGAGTTGTCTCCAGCAGATTTCAGTGATAAGTGGCAATCTCTTCAGAGAAGCTTATCCATCTTCAGTGATAAGTGGCAATCTCTTCAGAGAAGCTTATCCTTCTTCAGTGATAAGTGGCAATCTCTTCAGAGAAGCTTATCCTTCTTCAGTGATAAGTGGCAATCTCTTCAGAGAAGCTTATCCTTCTTCAGTGATAAGTGGCAATCTCTTCAGAGAAGCTTATCCTTCTTCAGTGATAAGTGGCAATCTCTTCAGAGAAGCTTATCCATCTTCAGCGATAAGTGGCAATCTCTTCAGAGAAGCTTATCCATCTTCAGTAATAAGTGGCAATCTCTTCAGAGAAGCTTATCCATCTTCAGCGATAAGTGGCAATCTCTTCAGAGAAGCTTATCCATCTTCAGCGATAAGTGGCAATCTCTTCAGAGAAGCTTATCCATCTTCAGCGATAAGTGGCAATCTCTTCAGAGAAGCTTATCCATCTTCAGCGATAAGTGGCAATCTCTTCAGAGAAGCTTATCCATCTTCAGCGATAAGTGGCAATCTCTTCAGAGAAGCTTATCCATCTTCAGTGATAAGTGGCAATCTCTTCAGAGAAGCTTATCCTTCTTCAGTGATAAGTGGCAATCTCTTCAGAGAAGCTTATCCTTCTTCAGTGATAAGTGGCAATCTCTTCAGAGAAGCTTATCCTTCTTCAGTGATAAGTGGCAATCTCTTCAGAGAAGCTTATCCATCTTCAGCGATAAGTGGCAATCTCTTCAGAGAAGCTTATCCATCTTCAGTAATAAGTGGCAATCTCTTCAGAGAAGCTTATCCATCTTCAGCGATAAGTGGCAATCTCTTCAGAGAAGCTTATCCATCTTCAGCGATAAGTGGCAATCTCTTCAGAGAAGCTTATCCATCTTCAGCGATAAGTGGCAATCTCTTCAGAGAAGCTTATCCATCTTCAGCGATAAGTGGCAATCTCTTCAGAGAAGCTTATCCATCTTCAGTAATAAGTGGCAATCTCTTCAGAGAAGCTTATCCATCTTCAGCGATAAGTGGCAATCTCTTCAGAGAAGCTTATCCATCTTCAGCGATAAGTGGCAATCTCTTTAGAGAAGCTTATCCATCTTCAGCGATAAGTGGCAATCTCTTCAGAGAAGCTTATCCATCTTCAGCGATAAGTGGCAATCTCTTCAGAGAAGCTTATCCATCTTCAGTGATAAGTGGCAATCTCTTCAGAGAAGCTTATCCATCTTCAGTGATAAGTGGCAATCTCTTCAGAGAAGCTTATCCATCTTCAGTGATAAGTGGCAATCTCTTCAGAGAAGCTTATCCATCTTCAGTGATAAGTGGCAATCTCTTCAGAGAAGCTTATCCATCTTCAGCGATAAGTGGCAATCTCTTCAGAGAAGCTTATCCATCTTCAGTGATAAGTGGCAATCTCTTCAGAGAAGCTTATCCTCCTATCATCCTTTTGGCGTCATGACTAGCGTGTTTTCCATTATCCTTTCGGTAATGGACTCCTTACATCCTTTTGGTGTTAGGGTTGATTGTGCTTTGCTCTATTATCATTTTGGAGGTAGTAGTTGTGTGTGTTTCATCCCATCATCCTTTTTGGTGATGACAACTTTTGCCGATTATTTACGGTTCACTCATGGGTTTACATTTTCGGGTATTTCAATTCCCAAGTACACCTTTTGTTTTCGGACAAATTCAGGGTCTTTCCTTATATCCAATTGACTTCTACCACGGGAGAATGAACGTTGCAGCAATTCATTTCCCTAGCTTTAAGCCAATTAGATAGGGGCATCTGTCATACCCCAAATTTGTCCTACCCGTATAACTTGCATTTGTATATCCATCCATCAACTGTTATCCAGAAAATTAAAAATATATAAATTGTGAGGTTGGATTGAACTGAATCAAATTTCATTTGGGGTGCGATGAGTTAAGAACGAATGCAGTATGTGTTGGGGACTTTTTGTGTTAACCCAAGCCTGGTGAGGCATGTTTTTTTTTCAAGATCAATTCAGGATTCGATTTATTAGATTCATGGATTCAGGATTCAAGTTCAAGGTCAATGCAAGGGTGCTTTGGTTCAATAGTCTAATTCGTTCAAGATTCGAGGAGGGCTCATGATAGATTTTATTGTTGGGAGTTGATTCAAAATTTTGTTCACTTGGTGTGAAAGTTCAATAAAGGTGTGTTCTAAATGAGAGAGTTTTCTTTTACCATACATGGAAGTCAAAGTTCAAGAGTATATGGAGGGTGTATTGATGATATTGAAGTCTATTCTTTTTATGATCCTACTGAAAGAAGAATTCATGAATTAAATCAAAGGCCCATGGGGAAGCCCACCCTTATTATTAATTTCCATACAAATTTAATTCAATTGGAAATTATAATAACAAATTGCAACAGAGCCTCATCCAATGTTAAGAATTCATTGCAGTGTAAAAATCCACATTCGAAACATTGTTGTAGCTGTTTCCAAGTAAGTCCATTAAATTGTTGCAAATCAATACAGAATCATAAGGCATATGCTTTGAAAATTGAAAAAAAATATAAAGCCATAATTTCTACAATATTCCAAAGGAAGAATAATTCAATCTAGATGGAGTATGTATATCATCCAAGGTTTTGTGGCAAGCAAGGTTATGCGGAAATAATGGTACACGCCACCAACATAATCTTTGCCTCCACAACAGTAACAGTACAAGTCCAACTTGTTGTTATAAAAACAAATACACACCAGCCAGACCACATCATAAGCCAATACGCAAAAATTAAGGAAGCTCTCTCTGCTCTGAGATCTGATAATAGCGGTTTCTCAAAAGCGTCATGAGCCAAGATACATGGATTGTTGACAAGGCTGGTCAATGAAGAACTCATAATGAGTGGATTAGGGTGGAGTCACAGTCCATGGGCACCCCTGACAAGAAGATATCTGATATTGTTGATGTAGTTAGGTCCTGGATCCCTCGAAGGTTTGAGCCACCAAATGTGTCGAGGGACTTTTGGATGCCAGGTCAAAGCTGTAGGGTATGCTACGAGTGTGATTCACATTTCACAGTTTTCAACCGTAGGCATCACTGTAGAATCTGTGGTCGTGTTTTTTGTGCAAAATACACTGCCAATTCTGTTCCTGCATCTTCACATGATCCAAATACTGCTCGTGAGATTGGGAAAGGCTTAGGGTTTGTAACTATTGCTTTAAACAATGGGAGAAGGGAGTAGCAGCAGCAGTTGATAATGGTACTCCCTCAGCCGTCCCTTGTCTCAGCCCTTCACCATCTTCGACAAGCTTGGTCAGCTCTAAGTCTAGTTGCACCTGTCACAGTAGCAGCAACACTGCCGGTTCAGTTCCTTATTCAACCGGGTCTTATCAGTGCGTGCCTTGTAGTCCACATCAATCTTCCCAATTGAATCTGATAATGGATGAACAAGAAAATTTAAATTCGGAGAGGAGTACTAATGACTCTCTGGCTGTAGAGAATTTGAATTCTAACCAATATGGCTATTGCTTCAACAGGAGTGACGACAAGGATGATGATTACGGTGTTTACTCATTCTGATACGGAATCAAGGCCTTATCCTCGCATCAATGACTATGACGACCTAGTTAACATTCAGGGGATCCCCAACAGAGTCACAACCCATACGTACCTCTAAAGCTTGCAGCTCTAATCCACAACTGCTATTCACAAAAGTCATAACGGCGGGCTCCACGCGGCAAGACCGTCACTTTCTGCACCAGCCTAAACAAACAATCCTGCATAAAATTCATAATTGGCTATATATGAGCACAACCAGAAGCAGATTTTTAAAAAAAGAAAGCATCAAATAACAATGAAAGTTTTTGAGTTCAGTTAGAAAGGTTTGCTCTATCATTCTGTCCCCGAAACTTGTTCAGTCTCAAAACATGGAGTTGGATTACTCCTCCAACAAGAAAATGTCCACTTCTCAATTTAGTTCAATTTGTGCAGTAGAAAACGATGTAAATGAAGATAAAGAGCAGTCTTGCTCAACAGATATATCTTCTTCACAGAGGGATTCTTGTAGCGAAACAGATTGTAAAGCTAGTCCGCTTGACTTTCCATTATGTCAACCTAAAGATGTATTAGAACAGATTGCACCACACCCGTTCCGAGAATTCGAGTCTTTGCTGATTGATGTCTCCAAACTTGCGATTAGTACAAAGAATAATGATGATCTACGTTCAGGCAAGCAGGTATCTCGTCGACCAAGCTTGCCATCCTTCCCATGGTCACGTGCTTTTGGTGGCAACTTTAGAACTAATTCTGACACAGCTAAGTTATCAACAAGTAGAAGTACATGCCGAGGTAAATGGGCAAGGATAGGTCTCATTGCTAGCTCTTCAGACATTGATCGCAGTTCGTTCACAAACCTTGATTCATTCAGTTATGATCAGAGCCTTGTTCCTTCATTTGGAAATTCAAACAGCCAACTTATTCAATCTTTCTTTGCCAGTCTTCCTTTCCGTCAGTTGGATTCTTCGTCATCTGTATCATGTTCTAAAGATTTTCAGGCTAACACAGAATTTGGAGGCCAGGTTGATACTAAAGAAAACGATGAGACAGTATTAGCTGCTGCAAACTCTGTGTGAAATCAAAACTCGCTCACAAAGGCAGAGCTCGGATGGAATTTTAAGATGGCAAAGGAAACCTTCACACATGGCTGGGCTAGGACTTCCTGACAATGATGCTTGGTACATGATCGAAACAATTGCAAAGCGCAAGAATGCGAACCAGGACGTGTTTTACTTCTCAGCAAACTTTGCTACGACCTCCATGTTGACGACAGGATTGTTGTTTTGATTAGAGGATAATGATGTTATTCCTGGAGGGAAGCTTGAGACAATAACAGAAGCCCTGCAAATAAATTTTGATTATGCAAAATCAGAGCCATACAAATTCAATCAACTCAATCAAAAACCCAATCAAGTCATGTTTTACTATATTATTTACTTAAGTCAGAACTTTAAACAGAATAATGAGAAATGGGGGACCACATGTTTAGACCCACAAAAATGGCAAGTATAGGGCAGTGGCAAGCAATTGCAGTACCACAGTCCTAACACAAGAATAGGAATAAGACAAATCAGTAGCAGACCAAACCTAAACCCTAGGGTACAGGGGATTTCAGAACTGCAAGAGCTTGGTCTGCTAAACCTAATTGGTCTCAATATAAGGGTTTCATTTTGGAGAGGAAAAAACCTAGAACTCTTGCTGCACAGCCCCCAAGCTCTTCCCCAGATTCATCTTCACCTTCTTCCCATTCAACTGTCATAAGACAAACCACCATAATCAACCATTATAACACGAAAACACATATAAAGAACTGAAAAAGAGAGATTTGAAAAAGGAGCTTATCTGCCTTCGATCGGTAATCTGGTTGCATCGGCGCAACAAGAAGCTTTGCATCATTCAAGTTCTTCATCACTAGCGTGAGAACCTGTCAGACTCGTTCCAGCTCTGTAAGTATCCCATTATCTTTTTCCTTGTCTTCATGATTTTAAATTACTGTCGCTTCGTTTTCTGATGATGAACCTGCGAGAGAGAGAGGCGTTGTTTTGTTGTGGATAAAAAGGAACCTCCAAACCCTAGCAGCCAAGCTCACCAGCCTTCATCCAAACTTCAAACTTCAACTGTAAGCCCAGAACCTCAAACAGAATCACCATCATGAACTGTCGCCGATGAAACCGTTCTCCGCAACCCATTTCTTCCGACCAAATCAACCACAACCTTACCTCCTTCAAACAACATGTGAATTGCAACTCTCAATCTCAGATTAAACCCATCTCCAAAATGCAAATCCCAAAAACTGAAAACCCCTAAAATCTCCCAGATCCTTTCTTCCTCTCTGAGTCTGCTTCACGAACCGTTCATGGTCATGACTCAACCTTCAATGAGCAACCATTGTTAACACGACCTCCGCATCAACCATTCAAATCCCAACCACCACACGACCCAAAAAATCTGAGAAAAAAAGTGAAATGGAAATGAAACAGAATGAGGAATGTTGATATGGGGAGAAATTGAACAATGAAGAGATGAGTCAGAATCGAAATCAGAAATGGAGTGAGACAAAACTGAAAAAAACTCACAAACTTATGACGAACAGAGCGGAAAGATGAAAGCGAGTGAGAATGAGATCGAGCGAGAGTGAGAGAGACGATACGACATCTGAAGAAGTTTCCCATTTTTGTTATGTTTTTTTTTTACCTTTTTGCTGTTCTCATTTATTTTATTTATTTATTTATATTTATTCTTTTTATTTTTAATTCTTTTTCTTTTCTTTTATTATTATTAATTATTTTATTTAAAAGCTAATCTTTTCTATCTAGATTTTATATTAAATTTTAAAACTTTATGTATATTATATTCAAATTTCTTTTAGAGTTTTATTCTATTTTCTTTTTAAAAAAGTTAAACATTATGTCTTCCATTTGGTTTTATTTTTAAGGTTAAATTCCATTTCTCTTTTGTTATTGGGCATTTTGTCTCATTTTCCGTTTTGGGTCGATGACGAGACCTCCGTAAACCGTTATTAAGTCAAACTATTGATGAATGACGTTGGATCTGAGACCATTTCTTTTCAACGCTTTTTCTCCTAAGACCTCGGTCCCGTACCGAGTGTATCTTCGAAAACTTTTTCAAATCAAATTCTTTGTATTGAATTAAAAAGAGGGGATTAAGTGTAGACTTTCTTCCTCTCCGAGTGTTGGGATGCCCACTGTAGTGAGGGTGGTTCCGACACTCGTCTTTCAATACAAAGACGCTTCCAACATTTCCTCATAAAACCTCGGTCTCGTACCGAGTATACTTTCAGTAATAAATTGATTTCTCTTTGTATCGAATTAAGAAGAGAAGATTGGGTGTAGACCTCTTCTTCTCCGAGTGTTGGGATGCCCACTGTAGTGAGGGTGGTCTCGACACTCGTCTTTCAATACGAAGACGCGACTTCTTCCACCACCTCTCCTTTCACAACTTCCTTCCACAATTTTCACACCTAAAACCTCGGTCCTGTACCGAGTGCATTTTCAAATCTTTTCACAACAAAAACTTGAATGGTCGTGGAGTGGTTAGGTGTAGGCCTTCTCCTATCCCGAGTGTTGACGTTTACCGTAGGGTTCTCTGTCGCAAAACACTTACCATTCAAAGCCAAAAGCACTTTAATAAAAGAATGAAGTTCTTTTCGTGTTGGACTAAAGAGAGAGGATTGAGTGTAGTCTTCTTCCTCTCCGAGTGTCAGGATACTCACTGTAGTGTGTGTGGTCTTGATACTCGTCTTTCAATACGAGGACGCCTCGTTCGCCACACCTTTTATAACCAAAACTTTGAGACAATGAATTGGGTACTACCCGTAGGGGTTACTATCCGAGAACTTGTCTCGCCCCCTAAAAAACGGTCCAATCGATCAAACGTGACTCCTTGCCCCGCGTGGCGAAAACTAATCAATTTTTCAAAAGGATATGTTACGTCCGTTCTACCGCAAACAGGTAATGCCTAAGTCTCCAACGAGCGAGCAGCAAAACACCTAAACTGCTAGAATGCGCACGATAGCATCATCCATAAAAAACATCAACACACCGTAGGCCGAACTACGGCTGCTCTGATTCTTTACTTTCTCAAGTAAAGATACGTAGGCACAAGGGCCACAATCCTTGCCGAGCACAATCCCCCTATATCTGTAGTTCCCCGAACTACGTCGACTCTGACTTTCTCATACCTTTTGAGAATACGTAGGCCTAGGACCGCGAAGTCCTACCGAGTCTGTTCTTTCTATTTTCTTCCCCGTTCTCTCTTTCCTCCTAACTTTCCTGTTTCTGACCCTTATCTTTTACCCTGTGGAACACTTCTTATAGCATAATGTTTAAGCAAATAAATTCACATCGACAAACAAAAGGTTCCCATCGAGTACGGTGGATGCGAGGGGTGCTAATACCTTCCCCTCGCATAACCGGCTTCCGAACCCGTTCATGGTTGCGAGACCATCTTATCCATTTCTTTCTTAAGGTTTTCTCGATATTTTCCTTTCCCCTCATGGGATAAATAAAGTTCGGTGGCGACTCTTCTGTCCTATCTTTTTCGCCTCCCCGTCGTTGCGCGATGCATTTTTCGAGTAGCGACACATATTTATGCACTTTCTCCTATATTTTTACTTAGGCATTTCTTTAGTTTATCTTGATTATTTTTATGTTTTATTTTGTTTTTATATTTTATTTTATTTTTCGCTTAGTTTGATTTCCGCACTTATTTTTCAGCTTTAGCAGTCTGCAACGAAACGATCATAACTGGAGTTCCGGAAATCCGTTTGAGGCGTTCCAAAAATTGCCGGAAAGCTAAGAGAGAGAGCTACGACTTTCACGTTGGAGTCGAAGTCAGATATGGAGCCAAAAATTCCAGAATTCTGTTTGAAGTTACTGCATTAGAATTTAATTTTAGTGTTGGGTCATGTATTGGGCCTGGGTTATGTTTTCGACCCAGTTGGGTTATGACCCGAATTTGCTTTCTTTTTAAAGGAAAAATACTCGTGTTACTGTTCACCTAATTACATTTTCACGAAAAATACATTCGGAGCTTTGAGAGAACCATGGAGAGCTAATTCCTTAGAGTCATTCTGCGGTAATCGCGTTCCAACGCTTTGAGGTTTTTACTTTATCAATCTAATTCGTTTCTCTTTCAACACTATTCTATGAATTGCTTTTGCTTAATCTGTTATTTTATAGAATTGTTTTGATTAAATTCGTATGATTGCATCCTTAGCTTTTATTCGCCGTTACGTCGCCTTGTCGTTAATCCGCGTTTATAATTCGTGTTTGCTTAATTCACGAAAACTTAATCCGTTTGCTTAATTTGGAATATAGGATTGGTAATCTAGTTTATGTCTTTTGCGCTTGTCAATTGACATAGGAATCGAATAGAGATCGAAATTGCTTAGGAAATTGGTAAGGTAGAAACCCGTGATAAGCCGGATAAACCGCTTGTCTCCTTATATATATATATATATATATATATATATATATATATATATATATATATATATATATATATATATATATATATATATATATATATATATAATATATATATATATATATATATATATATATATATATATATATATATATATATATATATATATATATATATATATATATATATATAATATATATATATATATATATATATATATATATATATATATATATATATATATATATATATATATATATATATATATATATATATATATATATATATATATATATATATATATATATATATATATATATATATATATATATATATATATATATATATATATATATATATATATATATATATATATATATATATATATATATATATATATATATATATATATATATATATATATATATAAATATATATATATATATATATATATATATATATATATATATATATATATATATATATATATATATATATATATATATATATATATATATATATATATATATATATATATATATATATATATATATATATATATATATATATATATATATATAATATAATATATATATATATATATATATATATATATATATATATATATATATATATATATATATATATATATATATATATTATAATATATATATATATATATATATATATATATATATATATATATATATATATATATATATATATATATATATATATATATATATTGCTCTGTCCCGCTCATCACACGGGGTCGGCCCAATATATATATATATATATATATATATATATATATATATATATATATATATATATATATATATATATATATATATATATATATATATATATATATATATATATATAATATATATATATATATATATATATATATATATATATATATATATATATATATATATATATATATATATATATATATATATATATATATATATATATATATATATATATTGCTCTGTCCCGCTCATCACACGGGGTCGGCCCAATCCATCTCTCCGTCGTGGAGGGCCTAGCTAATTGATCAGCTGTCGCGCGCGGATCAGAACGAGTGTTTTTGATGAAAACGTAATACAACGACAATTTAACACGGATATCGTCTCAAGGATTCTTTTATGTGATTAATCTACCAAATTCGAAATGGAGGGGAGTTGGTTTGGTTTCTGATCGGATAAATAAAGAAAATGCAATTAAGCGGTTAAAATAAGTCAATCTACTGTTTTCGGTTCCGGCTTATCACGGGTTTCTACCTTACCAATTTCCTAAGCAATTTCGATCTCTATTCGATTCCTATGTCAATTAACAAGCGCAAAAGACATAAACTAGATTACCAATCCTATATTCCAAATTAAGCAAACGGATTAAATTTTCGTGAATTAAGCAAACACGAATTATAAAAGCGAATTAACGACAAAGCGACGTAACGGCGAATAAAAGCTAAGGATGCAATCATACGAATTTAATCAAAACAATTATATAAAATAACAGATTAAGCAAAAGCAATTCATAGAATAGTCTTGAAAGAGAAACGAATTAGATTGATAAAGTAAAAACCTCAAGCGTTGGAACGCGATTACAGCAGAATGACTCTAAGGAATTAGCTCTCCATGGTTCTCTCAAAGCTCCGAATGTATTTTTCGTGAAAATGTAATTAGGTGAACAGTAACACGAGTATTTTTCCTTTAAAAAGAAAGCAAATTCGGGTCATAACCCAACTGGGTCGAAAACATAACCCAGGCCCAATATGTAACACCCATTTTATTTATTTAGTCATTTTGGTGTTAATTTAATTATTTTATGTTGGTGTGCCCTTAGGTGGGGTGTGTTGGCATGTGATTGGTGAGTATCCTTGATATATAAGGATCATTGGTGGTGTGGAGATAATAATATAATAGTTAATAGTAATATTGGTGGTATTATTATTATTATTATGATTATTATCATCAGTATGAATATTATTATTGGTGGGTGTCCCTAATGTGGGAGGATTATTGGTGGTGTTTTGATGAATATAATAATATAGTGTATAATATTAATATTGGTGGGAATATTATTATTATTATTATTATATTTATTATAGTTACTATTGTTATTAATATTATTATTATTTTGGTGAGATAATAATAATATTATTATTATTATTATTATTATTATTATTATTATTTTATTAAGTTATTATTATTATTATTATTATTATTATTATTATTATTATTTTATTAAGTTATTATTATTATTATTATTATTAAGTTATTATTATTATTGGGATTAGAGAATTAAAATAGAGAATGAGAGGGGTTAGTAGTTTTACGATACATTGGGAGAAGTTAGAGAAAGTGGAAAAAAGAACGATAGAAAGGAGAGAACGGAAAAGGGAACGGAAAAGGGAGCGAAGAACGAAGGATACGGGGGAAAATCAGAATTGGCCAAACCTTGGAGGATTCTTTCATCGATCAACTGATTAACAAGGTAAGGGGGGAGAAACTTGATTGGGATGGTATATACATGTATAGGGTAGAGGGGATTCCTTAACCCCGTAGGAAAATTCCGATCTATGAAGTTTTATATTGGCATGCTTGTTATTGTTGTTGCTAATGCTAAATTGATGCTTGATATTGATGAATTGTTGATTGGTATTGGTGAATTTGGTATATATATATTATGGTGATGTTAGTGAGATTATGGGTTGTTACTAGAGGTGGCAATTAAATCCATTAAGGCAAAATCCATCCAATCCATCCATCAAAAAATCCATCTAATCCATCCACCACACAAAAAATAAGTTAATGGATTGGATTAAATCCATCCATTTATATGCATGGATGGATTCAATCCATCCATTTATATGTATGGATTGATTCAATCCATCTAACATATTTTAAGGATCCAATGGATTATTTTTATTTTTGTTAGATTTATTTTTTTAAAATAATTAAAAACTATATTTTTTTTTCTGAAAATTTTTTTTTAATTTTTTTGAAAAAAAATCTGTTTTTTTTTTCAGAAAAAAAAACTGATTTGTTTTTCGAAAAAAAAAACCGACTTTTTTTTTTTTGGAAAAAAATCAGTTTTTTTTTCAGAATAAAAAACTGATTTGTTTTTCGAAAAAAAAAATTCTCGAAAAAAAAGCCGACTTTTTTTTGGAAAAAAATCAGTTTTTTTTAGAATAAAAAACTGATTTGTTTTTTGAAAAAAAAAAAAATTTCTCGAAAAAAAAACCGACTTTTTTTTTTGGAAAAAAATCAATTTTTTTCTGAAAAAAATCGGTTTTTTTTTTCAGAATAAAAAACTGATTTGTTTTTCGGAAAAAAAAAATTCAAAAAAAAAACCGACTTTTTTTTTGGAAAAAAAATCAATTTTTTTTCTGAAAAATCGGTTTTTTTTTTTCAGAATAAAAAACTGATTTGTTTTTCGAAAAAAAATAAAATTTTTTCTCGAAAAAAAAACCGACTTTTTTTTTTTGGAAAAAAAATCGGTTGTTTTTTCAGAATAAAAAACTAATTTGTTTTTGAAAAAAAAAATTATTTTTACGAAATTAAAAAAAAAGTTGGATGGATGGATATCCATCCATTAAAAATATGTTAATGGATGGATTGGATGGATTTTATTCTTAATGGATGGATCGGATTGGATAATTTTAATAAAATTTTAGTGGATTTTAATGGACTAATGGATTGTTTTAATCCATCCATTAGCAATCCAATCCATATCCATCCAATCCATCCATTTTGCCACCCCTAGTTGTTACTGCAGTGGTGATAGTAAATATAAATAGAGTTTTGGTGAGATTCTGTGTTGTTACTGTAGTGTGGGTAATGGCCATGATTATAGCTTTGGGGAAAATTATATGTTGTTACTGCAGTGTTGATAGTAACTATAAATAGAGTTTTGGTGAGATTCTGTGTTGTTACTGTAGTGTGGGTAATGACCATGATTATAGCTTTGGGGAAAATTATATGTTGTTACTGCAGTGTTGATAGTAACTATAAATAGAGTTTTGGTGAGATTCTGTGTTGTTACTGTAGTGTGGGTAATGACCATGATTATAGCTTTGGGGAAAATTATATGTTGTTACTGCAGTGTTGATAGTAACTATAAATAGAGTTTTGGTGAGATTCTGTGTTGTTACTGTAGTGTGGGTAATGACCATGATTATAGTTTTGGGGAAAATTATATGTTGTTACTGCAGTGTTGATAGTAACTATAAATAGAGTTTTGGTGAGATTCTGTGTTGTTACTGTAGTGTGGGTAATGACCATGATTATAGCTTTGGGGAAAATTATATGTTGTTACTGCAGTGTTGATAGTAACTATAAATAGAGTGTTGGCGAAGTTTCGCCTGGCGAATGGTGGAAAGGGGGCTTCGCCAGTAGGTTCGCCTGGCGAATGCTAGCGAGGGTTTGCTACGGGGCTTCGCCTGGCGAATGTCAGCGAACGTAGCAGAACCAGAATGTGAGTGTTGTGATATTTTGGCCTTGAGCTCTGGACTTGTGTGATTCCTTTGGCCTTGATGCCATGTATGAATGATGACTGTGGGAATTAACTTGTGTACTCGGTGATAGTACATGTTTCCCGTAATAATGACTGGTGGGCAATTAGTTGATGTATATGTGTGTAGTGATCAGTGGGATCGTGTATTCCCCGAGTGTTGAGATGTGTTTATATATGGTGTTAGAGTGTGAACTCGTTTAATATCTAATTTAATTAAAATGAATGATGGGTGTATCATGTATATGACTATGGTGCAG
>CAWUDS030006653.1:0-32891 GCA_963859935.3 Lathyrus sativus
GGATAAGCTTTTCGAAAGAGAGATGCCACTTATCGAAAATAAAGGTGGATAAGCTTCTCAAAAGAGAGATGCCACTTATCGAAAATAAAGGTGGATAAGCTTCTCGAAAGATAGATGCCCCTTATCAAAAATAAAGGTGGATAAGCTCCTCGAAAGAGAGATGCCACTTATCGAAAATAAAGGTGGATAAGGTTCTCGAAAGAGAGATGCCACTTATCGAAAATAAAGGTGGATAAGCTTCTCGAAAGAGAGATGCCACTTATTGAAAATAAAGGTGGATAAGCTTCTCGAAAGAGAGATGCCACTTATCGAAAATAAAGGTGGATAAGGTTCTCGAAAGAGAGATGCCACTTATCGAAAATAAAGGTGGATAAGCTTCTCAAAAGAGAGATGCCACTTATCGAAAATAAAGGTGGATAAGCTTCTCGAAAGGGAGATGCCACTTATCGAAAATAAAGGTGGATAAGGTTCTCGAAAGAGAGATGCCACTTATCGAAAATAAAGGTGGATAAGCTTCTCGAAAGAGAGATGCCACTTATTCAAAATAAAGGTGGATAAGCTTCTCGAAAGAGAGATGCAATTATCGAAAATAAAGGTGGATAAGCTTCTCGAAAGAGAGATGCCACTTATCGAAAATAAAGGTGGATAAGCTTCTCGAAAGAGAGATGCCACTTATCGAAAATAAAGGTGGATAAGCTTCTCCAAAGAGAGATGCCACTTATCGAAAATAAAGGTGGATAAGCTTCTCGAAAGATAGATGCCACTTATCAAAAATAAAGGTGGATAAGCTTCTCGAAAGAGAGATGCCACTTATCAAAAATAAAGGTGGATAAGCTTCTCGAAAGAGAGATGCCACTTATCGAAAATAAAGGTGGATAAGCTTCTCGAAAGAGAGCTGCCACTTATTGAAAATAAAGGTGGATAAGCTTCTCGAAAGAGAGATGCCACTTATCGAAAATAAAGATGGATAAGCTTCTCGAAATGAGAGATGACACTTATCAAAAATAAAGGTGGATAAGCTTCTCGAAAGAGATATGCCACTTATCGAAAATAAAGGTGGATAAGCTTCTCGAAAGAGAGATGCTACTTATCAAAAATAAACGTGGATAAGCTTCTCAAAAGAGGGATGCCACTTATCGAAAATAAAGGTGGATAAGCTTCTCGAAAGATAGATGCCACTTATCGAAAATAAAGGTGGATAAGCTTCTCGAAAGAGAGATGCCACTTATCGAAAATAAAGGTGGATAAGCTTCTCGAAAGAGAGATGCCCCTTATCAAAAATAAAGGTGGATAAGCTCCTCGAAAGAGAGATGCCACTTATTGAAAATAAAGGTGGATAAGGTTCTCGAAAGAGAGATGCCACTTATCGAAAATAAAGGTGGATAAGCTTCTTGAAAGAGAGATGCCACTTATTGAAAATAAAGGTGGATAAGCTTTTCGAAAGAGAGATGCCACTTATCGAAAATAAAGATGGATAAGCTTCTCGAAACGAGAGATGACACTAATAAAAAATAAAGGTGGATAAGCTTCTCGAAAGAGAGATGCCACTTATCGAAAATAAAGGTGGATAAGCTTCTCGAAAGAGAGATGCCCCTTATCAAAAATAAAGGGGATAAGCTCCTCGAAAGAGAGATGCCACTTATCGAAAATATAGGTGGATAAGCTTTTCGAAAGAGAGATGCCACTTATCAAAAATAAAGGTGGATAAGCTTCTCGAAAGAGAGAAGCCACTTATCGAAAATAAATCTGGATAAGCTTCTCGAAAGAGAGATGCCACTTATTGAAAATAAAGGTGGATAAGCTTCTCGAATGAGAGATGCCACTTATCGAAAATAAAGGTGGATAAGCTTCTCGAAAGAGAGATGCCACTTATTGAAAATAAAGGTGGATACGCTCCTCGAAAGAGAGATGCCACTTATCGAAAATAAAGGTGGATAAGGTTCTCGAAAGAGAGATGCCACTTATCGAAAATAAAGGTGGATAAGCTTCTCGAAAGAGAGATGCCACTTATTGAAAATAAAGGTGGATAAGCTTCTCGAAAGAGAGATGCAATTATCGAAAATAAAGGTGGATAAGCTTCTCGAAAGAGAGATGCCACTTATCGAAAATAAAGGTGGATAAGCTTCTCGAAAGAGAAATGCCACTTATCGAAAATAAAGGTGGATAAGTGATCAGTGCATATTTATGCACATTCTCCTTCATTTTTACTTAGGAATTTCTTTATGTTATTTTGCTTATTATTATATTTTATCATGTTTTCTTATTTTATTTTATTTTTGATTTAATTTAATTTTCGCAACTATTTTTCAGCTTTAGCAGTCTGCACGGAAACGATCATAACTGGAGTTCCGGGAATCCGATTGAGGCGTTCTAAATATCGCCGGAAAGCTAAGAGAGAGAGCTACAACTTTCGTGTTGGAGTCGAAGTCAGATTCGGAGCTCAAAATTCCATATTTCCGTTTCAAGTTACAGCATTAGAATTTTATTTTAGTTTTGATGTTTTGGGCCTGGGTTATATTTTTGACCCAGTTGGGTTTTGATCCATTATTTTCCTTTTTAAAGAGAAATCGTGTTACTGTTCACATTACCTACTATTCGCGAAAAAAAAACCTTGAAGCTTTTACGAATCCTATGGAGAACTAATCCCTCTGAGTCGGTCTACCGTAATTCAGGTTCCAACACTTGAGATTATTATAATATTATTACTATTTGTTAATTCCGTTCAATAATTTTATGTTCTTGTATGATTAATTCGATTGCATGATATTATTGATTTAAATTGGTTGATTGTATGGTCCTAGGCATAGACACGTTTACGTTTGCTTAATTCGTTTGTGTGTCTGAACAATCATGTTTGCTTAATTCATGAAGTTTTATCCCGTTTGCTTAATTCGGACATTAGGATCATAAATCTTACAAACATTTTTGCGCTTGCCATTGAGTTTGCATCCAGATAGGAATGACACTTAGAAGATCAATATTATAATAATCAATGATAGTAGGAACCGAATCGGTAGATTGACTTATTTCATAATCAATTTTCTTCATAACAACTTATTTCGAAAATTACTCTTGTTAATTACTCTTCCCTAATTGAACCAAAAACCCCCTTTTTATTTCATTACTGTAATTGGTTAATCACTACAAGAATCCTTGTGAGAACGATATTCCGAGTCACTGTCGTTGTACTGCATTTTTATAAAATTACTCGTTTTTGATCCGCGAGCGACCGCGGATCAAATTGGCGCCGTTGCCGGGGATTCTTGTCGTTATTAATCAATTTTAGAGTCATAGGGTTAGTTAGTATCCTCGAGTCTAGACCTTAGTTTCCTCGTGGTTTCGTCCAATTCGCGTCTTATAGTCCAAATCGTAAAAAAAATCTGTTTTTGGAAAAATTGTGTCCGATCGTAAAACTGTTTTGCCTACGAGAAGCAAAAAAATCGTCCGGTCATTAGTCCATGTATTCCAAAGGAATACCTGGAATCCACCCTCAGAATCGCCAAAAAATCTTTTTTTCTATTTTTAATGAATTGTTTACTATTTTCATAGAGTCGAAAAAAATCGAAAAAATTCTCATAATTATATTTTTAAGCCATTAGACCAATTCTGGTGTTAGTTAATTTTTATGGATTTATTTTGATCGATTTGCTTCTTTGTGTTTTTTTTTTTTTACTTTTAGGGACATTGTTGGCATTTTGAGTATTGTCCCTGCATTGCTGTGCATTAGTCCTGGCAACTAGGTCATCTTGTTCTGATATTGTTGCTTTTGATCCTGAAGTAGAGAGAACTTTGCACACACGACGTAGAGCAGTCCAGGCTACCACTAGTTCACCACACATATCTGAGTCTGAACTTGATATCAATATGGCTGATAATAGAACTCTAAGACAATTAGCTGCACCTGATGTGAATTACAACGGTTTGTGTATTGAATATGCTGCTGATGTTGTTCCTTTTGAGTTAAAATCAGGTTTAATCCATTTGTTGCCCAAGTTTAGTGGTCTTGCAGGTGAAGATCCTCACAAACATCTGAAAGAATTTCAAGTGGTGTGTTCTACGCCATTGAAGCCTGAAGGGATCACTGAAGATCATATCAAACTTCGAGCTTTTCCTTTTTCATTGCAGGGTGCAGCAAAGGATTGGATATATTCCCTCGAGCCAAATTCAATTGCAAACTGGAATGCTCTGAAAAAAGTGTTCCTTGAGAGATACTTTCCCGCATCCAGAGCTGCCTCGATAAGAAAAGAGAATTGTGGTATTAGACAGGGTAATGAGTCACTTGCAGAGTATTGGGAGAGATTCAAGCATTTGGTATCCAGCTGTCCTCAGCACCAAATCACCGAGCAACTTCTCATCCAGTACTTTTATGAAGGTTTGTTACCGATGGATAGGAACATTCTTGATGCTACCAGCGGTGGAGCTCTTGTTGATAAGACTCCAGCTGCTGCCAAGGCTCTAATTGAGAACATGTCACTAAATTCCCAACAGTTCACAACAAGAAATAATTCTGTCCAAGTAAAGGGTGTGAACGAAATTCATGTTTCCTCTCATGTGTCTCACTCCGACAAAGCCTTCGAAAATAGAATGAATGAGCTGAGGGATTTAGTGCAGCAGATGATAGTCGTAGGTAAGGCTCAAGCCACCCAACAACTTCAACCACCACCAAGTTTATGTGGTATTTGTACCTCTTCTGATCATCCTACTGATACATGTCCTATTTTGCAAGACGATAAGCCTACTGAATTACCTCCAGCTTATGCTGCAGCCCTTTACAACCAAAGTAACAACCAGAACCGGTACAACATTCCTGACCTGTCCACTAATAAGTACCACCCGAATTGGAGGAACCATCCCAACCTCCGATATGGAAACCCACAAACCAACCAACAACTTAACCCACCTCAAGCGGTTGCTGCCCCTGCACCTCCCGGACCTTCTTTAGAGGAACTTGTTAAACAAATGGCCGTCAACAACCTTCAGTTCCAACAAAGAACCGATGCTAGCATCCAGAACTTGAACACGCAGATGGGACAACTTGCTACTCAAATGAATAACATGCAAGCCCAAGGGTCGAACCAACTTCCAGCCCAAACAATTGTCAACCCAAAGGGTCCTAATGCCAATGTGAGTGCCATCGTTTTAAGATCCGGAAAAGTTACAGAACCAGCCCCGGAAAAAAATAAAAAAATCATTGAGGTAACTTCTGAACTTCCTACTTCTGAACCGTCTGTTGAACCTCCTTCTCCTTCTGCTGTTGTGGTCGAAACTGAAAAAATTAAAGAAAAGGAGTATGTACCACCAGTCCCCTTCCCACATAGAGTTCTGAAAAATAAGAGAATTGAGGATGAAAACAAAGAAAGAGAGATATTAGATGTTTTTCGAAAAGTTGCGGTAAACATTCCGTTACTTGATGTGATTAAGAAGGTTCCTAAGTATGCTAAGTTTCTGAAGGATTTGTGCACCAACAAGAGGAGAATGAAGGGAAGTGAGAGAGTCAATTTAGGAAGAAATATTTCTTCCTTTATTTAGCCCGAGCCTTCATCTGAAAAATTTACATGCGAAGTTTCAGCCCTCCTCACTACTCCGGTCCTGCCACAAAAGTGCAAAGACCCGGGAACTTTTGCTATTCCTTGTACCATCAGGAATAGTAAATTCGATGATTGCATGCTTGATTTAGGAGCGAGCATTAATGTTATGCCTACTTCTGTTTATAATAACCTTTGTCTTGGTCCTTTGCAGCCTACAGGTTTAATCATTCAGTTGGCGAACAGGAGCAACACTCGCCCTGCCGGCATAATCGAAGATGTCCTTGTTCAAGTTAACGATTTGATTTTTCCTGCAGATTTTTACATTCTTGATATGGAAGGAGAAACAAAGTCCAGCAAAGCTCCCATCATTTTAGGAAGACCGTTCATGAAAACGGCAAAAACGAAAATTGATGTTGATGATGGGAGCATGTCCATGGAGTTTGGTGACATCGTCGCAAAATTCAACATTTTTGATGCCATGAAACATCCATTGGAGGAACATTCCGTTTTTCATATTGGACTGATATCTGAGCTGGTTGAGGACACTTGTTCTGAATTATTTTCACTCGATTTTCCGTCTCTTTCTGATTTTGATGATGTTTATTCATGTTCTGATTGTACTGACACTAACCTTTGTGTTGTGTGCGCTGAGATTGATGCTGCCCTGCAGGCTGATATATTTCCTACAGGTGAAGCTATAACCAACGAAGCTATTTTTACAGCTGATGCTCTTGATGTTCCTGCTGCCCCGACCATCCCATCTACCGAGCAGCCCCTGTCCTTAGAGCTAAAAGAGCTCCCTAAGAACCTGAAATATGCTTACTTAGAGAGTAACGAAAAACTCCCTGTTATTATTTCTTCTAACCTTGATTTCGATCAAGAAAACAAGCTTTTGCAGGTTTTGAAGAAGCACAAGAAGGCAATCGGATGGACATTAGCCGACCTTCCAGGAATTAGTCCTTCCATGTGTATGCACAGAATTTTACTCGAGGATGGTGCGAAAACAGTAAGGCAGCCCCAAAGGAGGCTTAATCCCTTGATTCTTGATGTCGTGAAGAAAGAGGTAACCAAACTCTTGCAAGCAGGTATCATTTATCCTATCTCTGACAGTAAATGGGTAAGCCCAGTGCAGGTTGTACCTAAGAAATCCGGACTTACGGTTGTTAAAAATGAAAAGAATGAACTTGTTCCCACTAGAGTGCAGAATAGCTGGAGAGTTTGTATCGATTACAGGAGACTAAACCAAGCTACTAGAAAGGATCACTTTCCTTTACCGTTCATCGACCAAATGCTTGAACGGCTAGCTGGTAAATCACATTACTGTTTACTTGATGGCTTTTCAGGTTACTTTCAGATTCATATTGCACCGGAAGATCAAGAGAAGACCACTTTTACTTGTCCCTTCGGTACTTTTGCGTATAGGCGGATGCCTTTTGGTCTTTGCAATGCTCCTGGCACTTTCCAGCGTTGTATGCTTAGTATTTTCTCTAATTTTATTGAAAATTGCATGGAAGTCTTTATGGACGACTTTACTGTTTATGGTTCTTCTTTTGATGCATGCTTGAGCAGTTTAAGCTTGATTTTACAAAGATGCATAGAAACTAACCTTGTTTTAAATTATGAAAAATGTCATTTTATGGTTGAGCAGGGAATTGTTCTTGGTCATATAATTTCTGAAAAAGGAATTTCTGTTGACCCTGCTAAGATTGATGTAATTTCTACACTACCTTACCCGTCTTGCATTCGCGAGATTCGTTCTTTTCTTGGTCATGCAGGTTTTTACAGGCGTTTCATCAAAGATTTCAGCAAGATAGCTCTTCCACTGTCAAACTTGTTAAAGAATGACGTCACCTTCCACTTTGATGACAAATGCAAACAGGCGTTTGACTTCTTGAAGAAAGCATTGACCTCCGCTCCCCATAATCCAGCCCCCTGACTGGACCCTCCCTTTTGAGCTTATGTGTGACGCTTCGAATTATGCTGTTGGGGCTGTCCTTGCACAAAGAGTTGACAGGGCTGCCCATGTTATTTATTATGCTTCTAGGACTTTAGATTTTGCACAGTCCAATTACACCACCACTGAAAAGGAACTTCTAGCTATTGTTTTTGCTCTTGATAAATTCAGATCTTATTTGCTAGGTTCCAAGGTTGTTGTTTTTACTGACCATGCAGCTTTAAAGTACCTGTTGAAGAAGCCGGATGCAAAACCGAGATTGATTCGGTGGATGTTGTTGCTCCAAGAGTTTAATGTAGAGATTAAAGACAAAAGTGGAGCTGAGAACTTAGTGGCTGACCATTTGAGCAGGATAGAGAGAGATGAAGATCTTTTTTCCCATTCAGGATGACTTTCCTGATGAGCAGCTTTTAGTTTTACATGGTATTACACTTGGTTTGCTGATATTGTTAATTATCTTGTTGCTGGTGTTTTTCCTACAGGTGCATCCAAATCACAGATTCATAAACTCAAAAGCGATGCCAAATATTATGTTTGGGATGATCCATATCTGTGGAAGTTTGGTAGTGATCAGGTAATTAGAAGATGTGTTCCCGACTATGAGATTGAATCCATTTTAAAATTTTCTCATGCATCTCAAGTCGGAGGACACTTTGGCCCTCAAAGAACCGCACGAAAAATTCTTGATTCAGGTTCTATTGGCCAACTATTTTTAAAGATGCTTATGAGACTTACCGCACTTGTAAAGAGTGCCAGATAGCAGGAACAAGCATCACTCGCAAGAGTGAAATGCCTCAACAACCTATGCTTTTCTGTGAGGTATTTGATGTATGGGGAATTGACTTCATGGGTCCCTTTCCTGTATCATTTGGTTTCCTTTACATTTTACTTGCTGTTGATTATGTTTCAAAGTGGGTGGAAGCTATCCCCACTAGGACTAATGATTCTAGAGTTGTTGCAGATTTTGTCCGGTCTAATATTTTTTGCAGGTTTGGAATACCGCGAGCCATCATCAGTGACCAAGGCACTCATTTCTGTAACCGCACCATGGAAGCTTTGCTCCGAAAGTATGGAGTTGTGCATAGAGTCTCTACTGCATATCACCCACAAACTAATGGGCAAGCTGAGATCTCAAACAGGGAGATCAAACAGGTCTTAGAAAAAATGGTGCAACCAAACAGGAAGGATTGGAGCCGTCGTCTAGAAGACGCACTTTGGGCTCAAAGAACAGCTTTCAAGACACCCATTGGGATGTCTCCGTATCGACTTGTTTTTGGTAAGGCATGTCATCTTCCTGTTGAGATAGAACACCGTGCTTATTGGGCGGTGAAAAGTTGTAATTTGGAGATGCAACAAGCAGGTATTGAAAGAAAACTCCAATTACAACAGTTGGAAGAGCTTAGATTAGAGGCTTATGAAAGCTCTAGGATTTATAAAGAAAAAACTAAGCACTTCCATGATAAAATGATTTCTAGGAAAGAGTTTTCTGTGGGCCAACAGGTTTTATTGTTTAATTCCCGCCTTAAGCTTATGGCTGGGAAACTTCGATCCAAATGGATTGGCCCCTTCGTTGTTACTAATGTTTTCCCTCATGGTGCAGTAGAAATTAAAAGTACAGGTACTGACAAAGTCTTCAAGGTCAACGGGCAGCGTCTGAAGTTATTCTATGGAGGTTCGGTGCCTGAAGATGTCGGTATAGAGGAGCTTTCTCTAGAAGCGCCTAATTACACTGCAACTTAATCAGGGAGTTGTTCTTTCCTTCTCTCTACTTTTATCATTATGTCCTTTCATTGAGGGCAATGCTCGTTTTAAGTCTGGGGGAGGGAAACATTTACATTTGTTTTTCTTTATGTTTTGTTTTGTTTTGTTTTCAGTTATAATAAAAATAAAAATAAAAATAAAAAAATAAAAAGTTCTAGGTTTATAGACTGATTTGCGAGTAGTTTGCGGAGACTTGGGAAAAAAATTCGCAAGATCGGTATCGTCTGAACACCGTAAGTCTCCTGCATGTGGAAATTAATTTGAATACTCTCTATGTTTTAGCCTTGAATTTTCATTCTCTGACAGCTCTTGAGTAGTTTATTTCAGCAGTCAGCACCATCTCATGCACACTCTACACAGGGAAGCCGATGAATATAAGTGAGTGATCAAAAAGAAAAAAAAAAGGGAAAAAGTTGAAAGAAAAAAAAAGAAACACAGAAAAGAAAAGAAAGATAGTTAGTTGGTTCAGCGGTTTCTGGTGCTGAACTTGGTAGGGCGGATTACGGTCCGATCCCCCACAACTACAATTGAGTCAATAAGGGGTTATGCCACGTAAGTACCAGAACCCCAAAATAAAAAAAAAAGAGAGATCAGAGTCACTAACCGGTCGCCTTGCTATGAGTGTGTGGAGATAACGGGCTTAATGTAATTGCGCCTGAATGGAAAAGAGCAAAAAGGAGGAAGAATAAGTTAGGCTTTAGCATAATAACATTATTCGAATTGATTTGTATATTCAGGAGGGTTATGACTGCGCAATTGTGGGTTAGTGTTCCTACGATATCCTTAGTGTTGAAGATTAGTACCTATCGAGGCAAACTTAACCGAAGAAGTCTTGTAGCCTGGAATGAGTTTCCTTTGTTTTATTTGAATTTAATTTTGCTCGGAGTGCAAAAGTTCAAGTCCGGGGGAATTTGATCAGTGCATATTTATGCACATTCTCCTACATTTTTACTTAGGCATTTCTTTATGTTATTTTGCTTATTATTATATTTTATCATGTTTTCTTATTTTATTTTATTTTTGATTTAATTTAATTTTCGCAACTATTTTTCAGCTTTAGCAGTCTGCACAGAAACGATCATAACTGGAGTTCCGGGAATCCGATTGAGGCGTTCTAAATATCGCCGGAAAGCTAAGAGAGAGAGCTACAACTTTCGTGTTGGAGTCGAAGTCAGATTCGGAGCTCAAAATTCCAGATTTCCGTTTCAAGTTACAGCATTAGAATTTTATTTTAGTTTTGATGTTTTGGGCCTGGGTTATATTTTTGACCCAGTTGGGTTTTGATCCATTATTTTCCTTTTTAAAGAGAAATCGTGTTACTGTTCACATTACCTACTATTCGCGGAAAAAAAACCTTGAAGCTTTTACGAATCCTATGGAGAACTAATCCCTCTGAGTCGGTCTACCGTAATTCAGGTTCCAACACTTGAGATTATTATAATATTATTACTATTTGTTAATTCCGTTCAATAATTTTATGTTCTTGTATGATTAATTCGATTGCATGATATTATTGATTTAAATTGGTTGATTGTATGGTCCTAGGCATAGACACGTTTACGTTTGCTTAATTCGTTTGTGTGTCTGAACAATCATGTTTGCTTAATTCATGAAGTTTTATCCCGTTTGCTTAATTCGGACATTAGGATCATAAATCTTACAAACATTTTTGCGCTTGCCATTGAGTTTGCATCCAGATAGGAATGACACTTAGAAGATCAATATTATAATAATCAATGATAGTAGGAACCGAATCGGTAGATTGACTTATTTCATAATCAATTTTCTTCATAACAACTTATTTTGAAAATTACTCTTGTTAATTACTCTTCCCTAATTGAACCAAAAACCCCCTTTTTATTTCATTACTGTAATTGGTTAATCACTACAAGAATCCTTGTGAGAACGATATTCCGAGTCACTGTCGCTGTACTGCATTTTTATAAAATTACTCGTTTTTGATCCGCGAGCGACCGCGGATCAATAAGCTTCTCAAAAGAGAGATGCCACTTATCGAAAATAAAGGTGGATAAGCTTCTCGAAAGATAGATGCCACTTATCGAAAATAAAGGTGGATAAGCTTCTCGAAAGAGAGATGCCACTTATCGAAAATAAAGGTGGATAAGCTTCTCGAAAGAGAGATGCCCCTTATCAAAAATAAAGGTGGATAAGCTCCTCGAAAGAGAGATGCCACTTATCGAAAATAAAGGCGGATAAGGTTCTCGAAAGAGAGATGCCATTTATCGAATATAAAGGTGGATAAGCTTCTCGAAAGAGAGATGCCACTTATTGAAAATAAAGGTGGATAAGCTTCTCGAAAGAGAGGTGCCGCTTATCGAAAATAAAGATGGATAAGCTTCTCGAAATGAGAGATGACACTTATCAAAAATAAAGGTGGATAAGCTTCTCGAAAGAGAGATGCCACTTATCGAAAATAAAGTTGGATAAGCTTCTCGAAAGAGAGATGCCACTTATCGAAAATAAAGGTGGATAAGCTTCTCAAAAGAGGGATGCCACTTATCGAAAATAAAGGTGGATAAGCTTCTCGAAAGATAGATGCCACTTATCGAAATTAAAGGTGGATAAGCTTCTCGAAAGAGAGATGCCACTTATCGAAAATAAAGGTGGATAAGCTTCTCGAAAGAGAGATGCCCCTTATCAAAAATAAAGGTGGATAAGCTCCTCGAAAGAGAGATGCCACTTATTGAAAATAAAGGTGGATAAGGTTCTCGAAAGAGAGATGCCACTTATCGAAAATAAAGGTGGATAAGCTTCTTGAAAGAGAGATGCCACTTATTGAAAATAAAGGTGGATAAGCTTTTCGAAAGAGAGATGCCACTTATCGAAAATAAAGATGGATAAGCTTCTCGAAACGAGAGATGACACTAATAAAAAATAAAGGTGGATAAGCTTCTCGAAAGAGAGATGCCACTTATCGAAAATAAAGGTGGATAAGCTTCTCGAAAGAGAGATGCCCCTTATCAAAAATAAAGGTGGATAAGCTCCTCGAAAGAGAGATGCCACTTATCGAAAATATAGGTGGATAAGCTTTTCGAAAGAGAGATGCCACTTATCAAAAATAAAGGTGGATAAGCTTCTCGAAAGAGAGAAGCCACTTATCGAAAATAAATCTGGATAAGCTTCTCGAAAGAGAGATGCCACTTATCGAAAATAAAGGTGGATAAGCTTCTCGAATGAGAGATGCCACTTATCGAAAATAAAGGTGGATAAGGTTCTCGAAAGTGAGATGCCACTTATCGAAAATAAAGGTGGATAAGCTTCTCAAAAGAGAGATGCCAGTTATCGAAAATAAAGGTGGATAAGCTTCTCGAAAGATAGATGCCCCTTATCAAAAATAAAGGTGGATAAGCTCCTCGAAAGAGAGATGCCACTTATCGAAAATAAAGGTGGATAAGGTTCTCGAAAGAGAGATGCCACTTATCGAAAATAAAGGTGGATAAGCTTCTCGAAAGAGAGATGCCACTTATTGAAAATAAAGGTGGATAAGCTTCTCGAAAGAGAGATGCCACTTATCGAAAATAAAGGTGGATAAGGTTCTCGAAAGAGAGATGCCACTTATCGAAAATAAAGGAGGATAAGCTTCTCGAAAGAGAGATGCCACTTATTGAAAATAAAGATGGATAAGCTTCTCGAAATGAGAGATGACACTTATCAAAAATAAAGGTGGATAAGCTTCTCGAAAGAGAGATGCCACTTATCGAAAATAAAGGTGGATAAGCTTCTCGAAAGAGAGATGCCACTTATCGAAAATAAAGGTGGATAAGCTTCTCAAAAGAGGGATGCCACTTATCGAAAATAAAGGTGGATAAGCTTCTCGAAAGATAGATGCCACTTATCGAAATTAAAGGTGGATAAGCTTCTCGAAAGAGAGATGCCACTTATCGAAAATAAAGGTGGATAAGCTTCTCGAAAGAGAGATGCCCCTTATCAAAAATAAAGGTGGATAAGCTCCTCGAAAGAGAGATGCCACTTATTGAAAATAAAGGTGGATAAGGTTCTCGAAAGAGAGATGCCACTTATCGAAAATAAAGGTGGATAAGCTTCTTGAAAGAGAGATGCCACTTATTGAAAATAAAGGTGGATAAGCTTTTCGAAAGAGAGATGCCACTTATCGAAAATAAAGATGGATAAGCTTCTCGAAACGAGAGATGACACTAATAAAAAATAAAGGTGGATAAGCTTCTCGAAAGAGAGATGCCACTTATCGAAAATAAAGGTGGATAAGCTTCTCGAAAGAGAGATGCCCCTTATCAAAAATAAAGGTGGATAAGCTCCTCGAAAGAGAGATGCCACTTATCGAAAATATAGGTGGATAAGCTTTTCGAAAGAGAGATGCCACTTATCAAAAATAAAGGTGGATAAGCTTCTCGAAAGAGAGAAGCCACTTATCGAAAATAAATCTGGATAAGCTTCTCGAAAGAGAGATGCCACTTATCGAAAATAAAGGTGGATAAGCTTCTCGAATGAGAGATGCCACTTATCGAAAATATAGGTGGATAAGCTTTTCGAAAGAGAGATGCCACTTATCAAAAATAAAGGTGGATAAGCTTCTCGAAAGAGAGAAGCCACTTATCGAAAATAAATCTGGATAAGCTTCTCGAAAGAGAGATGCCACTTATCGAAAATAAAGGTGGATAAGCTTCTCGAAAGAGAGATGCCACTTATCGAAAATAAAGGTGGATAAGCTTCTCAAAATAGAGATGCCAGTTATCGAAAATAAAGGTGGATAAGCTTCTCGAAAGATAGATGCCCCTTATCAAAAATAAAGGTGGATAAGCTCCTCGAAAGAGAGATGCCACTTATCGAAAATAAAGGTGGATAAGGTTCTCGAAAGAGAGATGCCACTTATCGAAAATAAAGGTGGATAAGCTTCTCGAAAGAGAGATGCCACTTATTGAAAATAAAGGTGGATAAGCTTCTCGAAAGAGAGATGCCACTTATCGAAAATAAAGGTGGATAAGGTTCTCGAAAGAGAGATGCCACTTATCGAAAATAAAGGTGGATAAGCTTCTCGAAAGAGAGATGCCACTTATCGAAAATAAAGGTGGATAAGCTTCTCGAAAGGGAGATGCCACTTATCGAAAATAAAGGTGGATAAGGTTCTCGAAAGAGAGATGCCACTTATCGAAAATAAAGGTGGATAAGGTTCTCGAAAGAGAGATGCCACTTATCGAATATAAAGGTGGATTAGCTTCTCGAAAGAGAGATGCCACTTATTGAAAATAAAGGTGGATAAGCTTCTCGAAAGAGAGATGCCACTTATCGAAAATAAAGATGGATAAGCTTCTCGAAATGAGAGATGACACTTATCAAAAATAAAGGTGGATAAGCTTCTCGAAAGAGAGATGCCACTTATCGAAAATAAAGGTGGATAAGCTTCTCGAAAGAGAGATGCCACTTATCAAAAATAAAGGTGGATAAGCTTCTCAAAAGTGGGATGCCACTTATCGAATATAAAGGTGGATAAGCTTCTCTAAAGATAGATGCCACTTATCGAAAATAAAGGTGGATAAGCTTCTCGAAAGAGAGATGCCACTTATCGAAAATAAAGGTGGATAAGCTCCTCGAAAGAGAGATGCCACTTATTGAAAATAAAGGTGGATAAGGTTCTCGAAAGAGAGATTCCACTTATCGAAAATAAAGGTGGATAAGCTTCTTGAAAGAGAGATGCCACTTATTGAAAATAAAGGTGGATAAGCTTTTCGAAAGAGAGATGCCACTTATCGAAAATAAAGATGGATAAGCTTCTCGAAACGAGAGATGACACTAATAAAAAATAAAGGTGGATAAGCTTCTCGAAAGAGAGATGCCACTTATCGAAAATAAAGGTGGATAAGCTTCTCGAAAGAGAGATGCCCCTTATCAAAAATAAAGGTGGATAAGCTCCTCGAAAGAGAGATGCCACTTATCGAAAATATAGGTGGATAAGCTTTTCGAAAGAGAGATGCCACTTATCAAAAATAAAGGTGGATAAGCTTCTCGAAAGAGAGAAGCCACTTATCGAAAATAAATCTGGATAAGCTTCTCGAAAGAGAGATGCCACTTATCGAAAATAAAGGTGGATAAGCTTCTCGAATGAGAGATGCCACTTATCGAAAATAAAGGTGGATAAGCTTCTCGAAAGAGAGATGCCACTTATCGAAAATAAAGGTGGATAAGCTTCTCAAAAGAGAGATGCCACTTATCGAAAATAAAGGTGGATAAGCTTCTCGAAAGATAGATGCCCCTTATCAAAAATAAAGGTGGATAAGCTCCTCGAAAGAGAGATGCCACTTATCGAAAATAAAGGTGGATAAGGTTCTCGAAAGAGAGATGCCACTTATCGAAAATAAAGGTGGATAAGCTTCTCGAAAGAGAGATGCCACTTATCTAAAATAAAGGTGGATAAGCTTCTCGAAAGAGAGATGCCCCTTATCAAAAATAAAGGTGGATAAGCTCCTCGAAAGAGAGATGCCACTTATCGAAAATAAAGGTGGATAAGCTTCTCGAAAGAGAGATGCCACTTATCGAAAATAAAGGTGGATAAGCTTCTCGAAAGAGGGCTGCCACTTTTTGAAAATAAAGGTGGATAAGCTTCTCGAAAGAGAGATGCCACTTATCGAAAATAAAGATGGATAAGCTTCTCGAAATGAGAGATGACACTTATCAAAAATAAAGGTGGATAAGCTTCTCGAAAGAGAGATGCCACTTATCGAAAATAAAGGTGGATAAGCTTCTCGAAAGAGAGATGCTACTTATCAAAAATAAAGGTGGATAAGCTTCTCAAAAGAGGGATGCCACTTATCGAAAATAAAGGTGGATAAGCTTCTCGAAAGATAGATGCCACTTATCGAAAATAAAGGTGGATAAGCTTCTCGAAAGAGAGATGCCACTTATCGAAAATAAAGGTGGATAAGCTTCTCGAAAGAGAGATGCCCCTTATCAAAAATAAAGGTGGATAAGCTCCTCGAAAGAGAGATGCCACTTATTGAAAATAAAGGTGGATAAGGTTCTCGAATGAGAGATGCCACTTATCGAAAATAAAGGTGGATAAGCTTCTTGAAAGAGAGATGCCACTTATTGAAAATAAAGGTGGATAAGCTTTTCGAAAGAGAGATGCCACTTATCGAAAATAAAGATGGATAAGCTTCTCGAAACGAGAGATGACACTAATAAAAAATAAAGGTGGATAAGCTTCTCGAAAGAGAGATGCCACTTATCGAAAATAAAGGTGGATAAGCTTCTCGAAAGAGAGATGCCCCTTATCAAAAATAAAGGTGGATAAGCTCCTCGAAAGAGAGATGCCACTTATCGAAAATATAGGTGGATAAGCTTTTCGAAAGAGAGATGCCACTTATCAAAAATAAAGGTGGATAAGCTTCTCGAAAGAGAGAAGCCACTTATCGAAAATAAATCTGGATAAGCTTCTCGAAAGAGAGATGCCACTTATCGAAAATAAAGGTGGATAAGCTTCTCGAATGAGAGATGCCACTTATCGAAAATAAAGGTGGATAAGCTTCTCGAAAGAGAGATGCCACTTATCGAAAATAAAGGTGGATAAGCTTCTCAAAAGAGAGATGCCACTTATCGAAAATAAAGGTGGATAAGCTTCTCGAAAGATAGATGCCCCTTATCAAAAATAAAGGTGGATAAGCTCCTCGAAAGAGAGATGCCACTTATCGAAAATAAAGGTGGATAAGGTTCTCGAAAGAGAGATGCCACTTATCGAAAATAAAGGTGGATAAGCTTCTCGAAAGAGAGATGCCACTTATCTAAAATAAAGGTGGATAAGCTTCTCGAAAGAGAGATGCCCCTTATCAAAAATAAAGGTGGATAAGCTCCTCGAAAGAGAGATGCCACTTATCGAAAATAAAGGTGGATAAGCTTCTCGAAAGAGAGATGCCACTTATCGAAAATAAAGGTGGATAAGCTTCTCGAAAGAGGGCTGCCACTTTTTGAAAATAAAGGTGGATAAGCTTCTCGAAAGAGAGATGCCACTTATCGAAAATAAAGATGGATAAGCTTCTCGAAATGAGAGATGACACTTATCAAAAATAAAGGTGGATAAGCTTCTCGAAAGAGAGATGCCACTTATCGAAAATAAAGGTGGATAAGCTTCTCGAAAGAGAGATGCTACTTATCAAAAATAAAGGTGGATAAGCTTCTCAAAAGAGGGATGCCACTTATCGAAAATAAAGGTGGATAAGCTTCTCGAAAGATAGATGCCACTTATCGAAAATAAAGGTGGATAAGCTTCTCGAAAGAGAGATGCCACTTATCGAAAATAAAGGTGGATAAGCTTCTCGAAAGAGAGATGCCCCTTATCAAAAATAAAGGTGGATAAGCTCCTCGAAAGAGAGATGCCACTTATTGAAAATAAAGGTGGATAAGGTTCTCGAATGAGAGATGCCACTTATCGAAAATAAAGGTGGATAAGCTTCTTGAAAGAGAGATGCCACTTATTGAAAATAAAGGTGGATAAGCTTTTCGAAAGAGAGATGCCACTTATCGAAAATAAAGATGGATAAGCTTCTCGAAACGAGAGATGACACTAATAAAAAATAAAGGTGGATAAGCTTCTCGAAAGAGAGATGCCACTTATCGAAAATAAAGGTGGATAAGCTTCTCGAAAGAGAGATGCCCCTTATCGAAAATAAAGGTGGATAAGCTTCTCAAAAGAGGGATGCCACTTATCGAAAATAAAGGTGGATAAGCTTCTCGAAAGATAGATGCCACTTATCGAAATTAAAGGTGGATAAGCTTCTCGAAAGAGAGATGCCACTTATCGAAAATAAAGGTGGATAAGCTTCTCGAAAGAGAGACGCCCCTTAATAAAAATAAAGGTGGATAAGCTCCTCGAAAGAGAGATGCCACTTATTGAAAATAAAGGTGGATAAGGTTCTCGAAAGAGAGATGCCACTTATCGAAAATAAAGGTGGATAAGCTTCTTGAAAGAGAGATGCCACTTATTGAAAATAAAGGTGGATAAGCTTTTCGAAAGAGAGATGCCACTTATCAAAAATAAAGGTGGATAAGCTTCTCGAAAGAGAGAAGCCACTTATCGAAAATAAATCTGGATAAGCTTCTCGAAAGAGAGATGCCACTTATCGAAAATAAAGGTGGATAAGCTTCTCGAATGAGAGATGCCACTTATCGAAAATAAAGGTGGATAAGCTTCTCGAAAGAGAGATGCCACTTATCGAAAATAAAGGTGGATAAGCTTCTCAAAAGAGAGATGCCACTTATCGAAAATAAAGGTGGATAAGCTTCTCGAAAGATAGATGCCCCTTATCAAAAATAAAGGTGGATAAGCTCCTCGAAAGAGAGATGCCACTTATCGAAAATAAAGGTGGATAAGCTTCTCAAAAGAGAGATGCCACTTATCGAAAATAAAGGTGGATAAGCTTCTCGAAAGAGAGATGCTACTTATCAAAAATAAAGGTGGATAAGCTTTTCAAAAGAGGGATGCCACTTATCGAAAATAAAGGTGGATAAGCTTCTCGAAAGATAGATGCCACTTATCGAAAATAAAGGTGGATAAGCTTTTCGAAAGAGAGATGCCACTTATCGAAAATAAAGGTGGATAAGCTTCTCGAAAGAGAGATGCCCCTTATCAAAAATAAAGCTGGATAAGCTCCTCGAAAGAGAGATGCCACTTATTGAAAATAAAGGTGGATAAGGTTCTCGAATGAGAGATGCCACTTATCGAAAATAAAGGTGGATAAGCTTCTTGAAAGAGAGATGCCACTTATTGAAAATAAAGGTGGATAAGCTTTTCGAAAGAGAGATGCCACTTATCGAAAATAAAGATGGATAAGCTTCTCGAAACGAGAGATGACACTAATAAAAAATAAAGGTGGATAAGCTTCTCGAAAGATAGATGCCACTTATCGAAAATATAGGTGGATAAGCTTTTCGAAAGAGAGATATTCCACTTATCAAAAATAAAGGTGGATAAGCTTCTCGAAAGAGAGAAGCCACTTATCGAAAATAAATCTGGATAAGCTTCTCGAAAGAGAGATGCCACTTATCAAAAATAAAGGTGGATAAGCTTCTCGAATGAGAGATGCCACTTATCGAAAATAAAGGTGGATAAGCTTCTCGAAAGAGAGATGCCACTTATCGAAAATAAAGGTGGATAAGCTTCTCAAAAGAGAGATGCCACTTATCGAAAATAAAGGTGGATAAGCTTCTCGAAAGATAGATGCCCCTTATCAAAAATAAAGGTGGATAAGCTCCTCGAAAGAGAGATGCCACTTATCGAAAATAAAGGTGGATAAGGTTCTCGAAAGAGAGATGCCACTTATCGAAAATAAAGGTGGATAAGCTTCTCGAAAGAGAGATGCCACTTATCTAAAATAAAGGTGGATAAGCTTCTCGAAAGAGAGATGCCCCTTATCAAAAATAAAGGTGGATAAGCTCCTCGAAAGAGAGATGCCACTTATCGAAAATAAAGGTGGATAAGCTTCTCGAATGAGAGATGCCACTTATCGAAAATAAAGGTGGATAAGCTTCTCGAAAGAGAGCTGCCACTTATTGAAAATAAAGGTGGATAAGCTTCTCGAAAGAGAGATGCCACTTATCGAAAATAAAGATGGATAAGCTTCTCGAAATGAGAGATGACACTTATCAAAAATAAAGGTGGATAAGCTTCTCGAAAGAGAGATGCCACTTATCGAAAATAAAGGTGGATAAGCTTCTCGAAAGAGAGATGCTACTTATCAAAAATAAAGGTGGATAAGCTTCTCAAAAGAGGGATGCCACTTATCGAAAATAAAGGTGGATAAGCTTCTCGAAAGATAGATGCCACTTATCGAAAATAAAGGTGGATAAGCTTCTCGAAAGAGAGATGCCACTTATCGAAAATAAAGGTGGATAAGCTTCTCGAAAGAGAGATGCCCCTTATCAAAAATAAAGGTGGATAAGCTCCTCGAAAGAGAGATGCCACTTATTGAAAATAAAGGTGGATAAGGTTCTCGAAAGAGAGATGCCACTTATCGAAAATAAAGGTGGATAAGCTTCTTGAAAGAGAGATGCCACTTATTAAAAATAAAGGTGGATAAGCTTTTCGAAAGAGAGATGCCACTTATCGAAAATAAAGATGGATAAGCTTCTCGTAACGAGAGATGACACTAATAAAAAATAAAGGTGGATAAGCTTCTCGAAAGAGAGATGCCACTTATCGAAAATAAAGGTGGATAAGCTTCTCGAAAGAGAGATGCCCCTTATCAAAAATAAAGGTGGATAAGCTCCTCGAAAGAGAGATGCCACTTATCGAAAATATAGGTGGATAAGCTTTTCGAAAGAGAGATGCCACTTATCAAAAATAAAGGTGGATAAGCTTCTCGAAAGAGAGAAACCACTTATCGAAAATAAATCTGGATAAGCTTCTCGAAAGAGAGATGCAATTATCGAAAATAAAGCTGGATAAGCTTCTCGAAAGAGAGATGCCACTTATCGAAAATAAAGGTGGATAAGCTTCTCGAAAGAGAGATGCCACTTATCGAAAATAAAGGTGGATAAGCTTCTCAAAAGAGAGATGCCACTTATCGAAAATAAAGGTGGATAAGCTTCTCGAAAGATAGATGCCACTTATCGAAAATAAAGGTGGATAAGCTTCTCGAAAGAGAGATGCCACTTATCGAAAATAAAGGTGGATAAGCTTCTCGAAAGAGAGATGCCCCTTATCGAAAATAAAGGTGGATAAGCTTCTCGAAAGAGAGATGCCACTTATCTAAAATAAAGGTGGATAAGCTTCTCGAAAGAGAGATGCCCCTTATCAAAAATAAAGGTGGATAAGCTCCTCGAAAGAGAGATGCCACTTATCGAAAATATAGGTGGATAAGCTTTTCGAAAGAGAGATGCCACTTATCAAAAATAAAGGTGGATAAGCTTCTCGAAAGAGAGAAGCCACTTATCGAAAATAAATCTGGATAAGCTTCTCGAAAGAGAGATGCCACTTATCGAAAATAAAGGTGGATAAGCTTCTCGAATGAGAGATGCCACTTATCGAAAATAAAGGTGGATAAGCTTCTCGAAAGAGAGATGCCACTTATCAAAAATAAAGGTGGATAAGCTTCTCAAAAGAGAGATGCCACTTATCGAAAATAAAGGTGGATAAGCTTCTCGAAAGATAGATGCCCCTTATCAAAAATAAAGGTGGATAAGCTCCTCGAAAGAGAGATGCCACTTATCGAAAATAAAGGTGGATAAGGTTCTCGAAAGAGAGATGCCACTTATCGAAAATAAAGGTGGATAAGCTTCTCGAAAGAGAGATGCCACTTATTGAAAATAAAGGTGGATAAGCTTCTCGAAAGAGAGATGCCACTTATCGAAAATAAAGGTGGATAAGGTTCTCGAAAGAGAGATGCCACTTATCGAAAATAAAGGTGGATAAGCTTCTCGAAAGAGAGATGCCACTTATCGAAAATAAAGGTGGATAAGCTTCTCGAAAGGGAGATGCCACTTATCGAAAATAAAGGTGGATAAGCTTCTCGAAAGATAGATGCCACTTATCGAAAATAAAGGTGGATAAGTTTCTCGAAACAGAGATGCCACTTATCAAAAATAAAGGTGGATAAGCTTCTCGAAAGAGAGATGCCACTTATCGAAAATAAAGGTGGATAAGCTTCTCGAAAGAGAGATGCCACTTATCTAAAATAAAGGTGGATAAGCTTCTCGAAAGAGAGATGCCCCTTATCAAAAATAAAGGTGGATAAGCTCCTCGAAAGAGAGATGCCACTTATTGAAAATAAAGGTGGATAAGGTTCTCGAAAGAGAGATGCCACTTATCGAAAATAAAGGTGGATAAGCTTCTTGAAAGAGAGATGCCACTTATTGAAAATAAAGGTAGATAAGCTTTTCGAAAGAGAGATGCCACTTATCGAAAATAAAGATGGATAAGCTTCTCGAAACGAGAGATGACACTAATAAAAAATAAAGGTGGATAAGCTTCTCGAAAGAGAGATGCCACTTATCGAAAATAAAGGTGGATAAGCTTCTCGAAAGAGAGATTCCCCTTATCAAAAATAAAGGTGGATAAGCTCCTCGAAAGAGAGATGCCACTTATCGAAAATATAGGTGGATAAGCTTTTCGAAACAGAGATGCCACTTATCAAAAATAAAGGTGGATAAGCTTCTCGAAAGAGAGAAGCCACTTATCGAAAATAAATCTGGATAAGCTTCTCGAAAGAGAGATGCCACTTATCGAAAATAAAGGTGGATAAGCTTCTCGAATGAGAGATGCCACTTATCGAAAATAAAGGTGGATAAGCTTCTCGAAAGAGAGATGCCACTTATCGAAAATAAAGGTGGATAAGGTTCTCGAAAGAGAGATGCCACTTATCGAAAATAAAGGTGGATAAGCTTCTCGAAAGAGAGATGCCACTTATCGAAAATAAAGGTGGATAAGCTTCTCGAAAGAGAGATGCCCCTTATCGAAAATAAAGGTGGATAAGCTTCTCGAAAGAGAGATGCCACTTATCTAAAATAAAGGTGGATAAGCTTCTCGAAAGAGAGATGCCCCTTATCAAAAATAAAGGTGGATAAGCTCCTCGAAAGAGAGATGCCACTTATCGAAAATATAGGTGGATAAGCTTTTCGAAAGAGAGATGCCACTTATCAAAAATAAAGGTGGATAAGCTTCTCGAAAGAGAGAAGCCACTTATCGAAAATAAATCTGGATAAGCTTCTCGAAAGAGAGATGCCACTTATCGAAAATAAAGGTGGATAAGCTTCTCGAATGAGAGATGCCACTTATCGAAAATAAAGGTGGATAAGCTTCTCGAAAGAGAGATGCCACTTATCGAAAATAAAGGTGGATAAGCTTCTCAAAAGAGAGATGCCACTTATCGAAAATAAAGGTGGATAAGCTTCTCGAAAGATAGATGCCCCTTATCAAAAATAAAGGTGGATAAGCTCCTCGAAAGAGAGATGCCACTTATCGAAAATAAAGGTGGATAAGGTTCTCGAAAGAGAGATGCCACTTATCGAAAATAAAGGTGGATAAGCTTCTCGAAAGAGAGATGCCACTTATTGAAAATAAAGGTGGATAAGCTTCTCGAAAGAGAGATGCCACTTATCGAAAATAAAGGTGGATAAGGTTCTCGAAAGAGAGATGCCACTTATCGAAAATAAAGGTGGATAAGCTTCTCGAAAGAGAGATGCCACTTATCGAAAATAAAGGTGGATAAGCTTCTCGAAAGGGAGATGCCACTTATCGAAAATAAAGGTGGATAAGCTTCTCGAAAGATAGATGCCACTTATCGAAAATAAAGGTGGATAAGTTTCTCGAAACAGAGATGCCACTTATCAAAAATAAAGGTGGATAAGCTTCTCGAAAGAGAGATGCCACTTATCGAAAATAAAGGTGGATAAGCTTCTCGAAAGAGAGATGCCACTTATCTAAAATAAAGGTGGATAAGCTTCTCGAAAGAGAGATGCCCCTTATCAAAAATAAAGGTGGATAAGCTCCTCGAAAGAGAGATGCCACTTATTGAAAATAAAGGTGGATAAGGTTCTCGAATGAGAGATGCCACTTATCGAAAATAAAGGTGGATAAGCTTCTTGAAAGAGAGATGCCACTTATTGAAAATAAAGGTGGATAAGCTTTTCGAAAGAGAGATGCCACTTATCGAAATAAAGATGGATAAGCTTCTCGAAACGAGAGATGACACTAATAAAAAATAAAGGTGGATAAGCTTCTCGAAAGAGAGATGCCACTTATCGAAAATAAAGGTGGATAAGCTTCTCGAAAGAGAGATTCCCCTTATCAAAAATAAAGGTGGATAAGCTCCTCGAAAGAGAGATGCCACTTATCGAAAATATAGGTGGATAAGCTTTTCGAAACAGAGATGCCACTTATCAAAAATAAAGGTGGATAAGCTTCTCGAAAGAGAGAAGCCACTTATCGAAAATAAATCTGGATAAGCTTCTCGAAAGAGAGATGCCACTTATCGAAAATAAAGGTGGATAAGCTTCTCGAATGAGAGATGCCACTTATCGAAAATAAAGGTGGATAAGCTTCTCGAAAGAGAGATGCCACTTATCGAAAATAAAGGTGGATAAGGTTCTCGAAAGAGAGATGCCACTTATCGAAAATAAAGGTGGATAAGCTTCTCGAAAGAGAGATGCCACTTATCGAAAATAAAGGTGGATAAGCTTTTCGAAAGGGAGATGCCACTTATCGAAAATAAAGGTGGATAAGCTTCTCGAAAGAGAGATGCCACTTATCAAAAATAAAGGTGGATAAGTTTCTCGAAACAGAGATGCCACTTATCAAAAATAAAGATGGATAAGTTTCTCGAAAGAGAGATGCCACTTATCGAAAATAAAGGTGGATAAGCTTCTCGAAAGAGAGATGCCACTTATCTAAAATAAAGGTGGATAAGCTTCTCGAAAGAGAGATGCCCCTTATCAAAAATAAAGGTGGATAAGCTCCTCGAAAGAGAGATGCCACTTATCGAAAATAAAGGTGGATAAGCTTCTCGAAAGAGAGATGCCACTTATCGAAAATAAAGGTGGATAAGCTTCTCGAAAGAGGGCTGCCACTTATTGAAAATAAAGGTGGATAAGCTTCTCGAAAGAGAGATGCCACTTATCGAAAATAAAGATGGATAAGCTTCTCGAAATGAGAGATGACACTTATCAAAAATAAAGGTGGATAAGCTTCTCGAAAGAGAGATGCCACTTATCGAAAATAAAGGTGGATAAGCTTCTCGAAAGAGAGATGCTACTTATCAAAAATAAAGGTGGATAAGCTTCTCGAAAGAGAGATGCCACTTATCGAAAATAAAGATGGATAAGCTTCTCGAAATGAGAGATGACACTTATCAAAAATAAAGGAGGATAAGCTTCTCGAAAGAGAGATGCCACTTATCGAAAATAAAGGTGGATAAGCTTCTCGAAAGAGAGATGCTACTTATCAAAAATAAAGGTGGATAAGCTTCTCAAAAGAGGGATGCCACTTATCGAAAATAAAGGTGGATAAGCTTCTCGAAAGATAGATGCCACTTATCGAAATTAAAGGTGGATAAGCTTCTCGAAAGAGAGATGCCACTTATCGAAAATAAAGGTGGATAAGCTTCTCGAAAGAGAGATGCCCCTTATCAAAAATAAAGGTGGATAAGCTCCTCGAAAGAGATTTGCCACTTATTGAAAATAAAGGTGGATAAGGTTCTCGAAAGAGAGATGCCACTTATCGAAAATAAAGGTGGATAAGCTTCTTGAAAGAGAGATGCCACTTATTGAAAATAAAGGTGGATAAGCTTTTCTAAAGAGAGATGCCACTTATCGAAAATAAAGATGGATAAGCTTCTCGAAACGAGAGATGACACTAATAAAAAATAAAGGTGGATAAGCTTCTCGAAAGAGAGATGCCACTTATCGAAAATAAAGGTGGATAAGCTTCTCGAAAGAGAGATGCCCCTTATCAAAAATAAAGGTGGATAAGCTCCTCGAAAGAGAGATGCCACTTATCGAAAATATAGGTGGATAAGCTTTTCGAAAGAGAGATGCCACTTATCAAAAATAAAGGTGGATAAGCTTCTCGAAAGAGAGAAGCCACTTATCGAAAATAAATCTGGATAAGCTTCTCGAAAGAGAGATGCCACTTATCGAAAATAAAGGTGGATAAGCTTCTCGAATGAGAGATGCCACTTATCGAAAATAAAGGTGGATAAGCTTCTCGAAAGAGAGATGCCACTTATCGAAAATAAAGGTGGATAAGCTTCTCAAAAGAGAGATGCCACTTATCGAAAATAAAGGTGGATAAGCTTCTCGAAAGATAGATGCCCCTTATCAAAAATAAAGGTGGATAAGCTCCTCAAAAGAGAGATGCCACTTATCGAAAATAAAGGTGGATAAGGTTCTCGAAAGAGATATGCCACTTATCGAAAATAAAGGTGGATAAGCTTCTCGAAAGAGAGATGCCACTTATTGAAAATAAAGGTGGATAAGCTTCTCGAAAGAGAGATGCCACTTATCGAAAATAAAGGTGGATAAGGTTCTCGAAAGAGAGATGCCACTTATCGAAAATAAAGGTGGATAAGCTTCTCGAAAGAGAGATGCCACTTATCAAAAATAAAGGTGGATAAGCTTTTCGAAAGGGAGATGCCCCTTATCAAAAATAAAGGTGGATAAGCTCCTCGAAAGAGATTTGCCACTTATTGAAAATAAAGGTGGATAAGGTTCTCGAAAGAGAGATGCCACTTATCGAAAATAAAGGTGGATAAGCTTCTTGAAAGAGAGATGCCACTTATTGAAAATAAAGGTGGATAAGCTTTTCTAAAGAGAGATGCCACTTATCGAAAATAAAGATGGATAAGCTTCTCGAAACGAGAGATGACACTAATAAAAAATAAAGGTGGATAAGCTTCTCGAAAGAGAGATGCCACTTATCGAAAATAAAGGTGGATAAGCTTCTCGAAAGAGAGATGCCCCTTATCAAAAATAAAGGTGGATAAGCTCCTCGAAAGAGAGATGCCACTTATCGAAAATATAGGTGGATAAGCTTTTCGAAAGAGAGATGCCACTTATCAAAAATAAAGGTGGATAAGCTTCTCGAAAGAGAGAAGCCACTTATCGAAAATAAATCTGGATAAGCTTCTCGAAAGAGAGATGCCACTTATCGAAAATAAAGGTGGATAAGCTTCTCGAATGAGAGATGCCACTTATCGAAAATAAAGGTGGATAAGCTTCTCGAAAGAGAGATGCCACTTATCGAAAATAAAGGTGGATAAGCTTCTCAAAAGAGAGATGCCACTTATCGAAAATAAAGGTGGATAAGCTTCTCGAAAGATAGATGCCCCTTATCAAAAATAAAGGTGGATAAGCTCCTCAAAAGAGAGATGCCACTTATCGAAAATAAAGGTGGATAAGGTTCTCGAAAGAGATATGCCACTTATCGAAAATAAAGGTGGATAAGCTTCTCGAAAGAGAGATGCCACTTATTGAAAATAAAGGTGGATAAGCTTCTCGAAAGAGAGATGCCACTTATCGAAAATAAAGGTGGATAAGGTTCTCGAAAGAGAGATGCCACTTATCGAAAATAAAGGTGGATAAGCTTCTCGAAAGAGAGATGCCACTTATCAAAAATAAATGTGGATAAGCTTTTCGAAAGGGAGATGCCACTTATCGAAAATAAAGGTGGATAAGCTTCTCGAAAGAGAGATGCCACTTATCTAAAATAAAGGTGGATAAGCTTCTCGAAAGAGAGATGCCCCTTATCAAAAATAAAGGTGGATAAGCTCCTCGAAAGAGAGATGCCACTTATCGAAAATAAAGGTGGATAAGCTTCTCGAAAGAGAGATGCCACTTATCGAAAATAAAGGTGGATAAGCTTCTCGAAAGAGAGCTGCCACTTATTGAAAATAAAGGTGGATAAGCTTCTCGAAAGAGAGATGCCACTTATCGAAAATAAAGATGGATAAGCTTCTCGAAATGAGAGATGACACTTATCAAAAATAAAGGAGGATAAGCTTCTCGAAAGAGAGATGCCACTTATCGAAAATAAAGGTGGATAAGCTTCTCGAAAGAGAGATGCTACTTATCAAAAATAAAGGTGGATAAGCTTCTCAAAAGAGGGATGCCACTTATCGAAAATAAAGGTGGATAAGCTTCTCGAAAGATAGATGCCACTTATCGAAAATAAAGGTGGATAAGCTTCTCAAAAGAGAGATGCCACTTATCGAAAGTAAAGGTGGATAAGCTTCTCGAAAGAGAGATGCCCCTTATCAAAAATAAAGGTGGATAAGCTCCACGAAAGAGAGATGCCACTTATTGAAAATAAAGGTGGATAAGGTTCTCGAAAGAGATATGCCACTTATCGAAAATAAAGGTGGATAAGCTTCTTGAAAGAGAGATGCCACTTATTGAAAATAAAGGTGGATAAGCTTTTCGAAAGAGAGATGCCACTTATCGAAAATAAAGATGGATAAGCTTCTCGAAACGAGAGATGACACTAATAAAAAATAAAGGTTGATAAGCTTCTCGAAAGAGAGATGCCACTTATCGAAAATAAAGGTGGATAAGCTTCTCGAAGGAGAGATGCCCCTTATCAAAAATAAAGGTGGATAAGCTCCTCGAAAGAGAGATGCCACTTATCGAAAATATAGGTGGATAAGCTTTTCGAAAGAGAGATGCCACTTATCGAAAATAAAGGTGGATAAGCTTCTCGAAAGAGAGATGCCACTTATCGAAAATAAAGGTGGATAAGCTTCTCGAAAGAGAGATGCCCCTTATCAAAAATAAAGGTGGATAAGCTCCTCGAAAGAGAGATGCCACTTATCGAAAATATAGGTGGATAAGCTTTTCGAAACAGAGATGCCACTTATCAAAAATAAAGGTGGATAAGCTTCTCGAAAGAGAGAAGCCACTTATCGAAAATAAATCTGGATAAGCTTCTCGAAAGAGAGATGCCACTTATCGAAAATAAAGGTGGATAACCTTCTCGAAAGAGAGATGCCACTTATCGAAAATAAAGGTGGATAAGCTTTTCGAAAGGGAGATGCCACTTATCGAAAATAAAGGTGGATAAGCTTCTCGAAAGAGAGATGCCACTTATCAAAAATAAAGGTGGATAAGTTTCTCGAAACAGAGATGCCACTTATCAAAAATAAAGATGGATAAGTTTCTCGAAAGAGAGATGCCACTTATCGAAAATAAAGGTGGATAAGCTTCTCGAAAGAGAGATGCCACTTATCTAAAATAAAGGTGGATAAGCTTCTCGAAAGAGAGATGCCCCTTATCAAAAATAAAGGTGGATAAGCTCCTCGAAAGAGAGATGCCACTTATCGAAAATAAAGGTGGATAAGCTTCTCGAAAGAGAGATGCCACTTATCGAAAATAAAGGTGGATAAGCTTCTCAAAAGAGGGCTGCCACTTATTGAAAATAAAGGTGGATAAGCTTCTCGAAAGAGAGATGCCACTTATCGAAAATAAAGATGGATAAGCTTCTCGAAATGAGAGATGACACTTATCAAAAATAAAGGTGGATAAGCTTCTCGAAAGAGAGATGCCACTTATCGAAAATAAAGGTGGATAAGCTTCTCGAAAGAGAGCTGCCACTTATTGAAAATAAAGGTGGATAAGCTTCTCGAAAGAGAGATGCCACTTATCGAAAATAAAGATGGATAAGCTTCTCGAAATGAGAGATGACACTTATCAAAAATAAAGGAGGATAAGCTTCTCGAAAGAGAGATGCCACTTATCGAAAATAAAGGTGGATAAGCTTCTCGAAAGAGAGATGCTACTTATCAAAAATAAAGGTGGATAAGCTTCTCAAAAGAGGGATGCCACTTATCGAAAATAAAGGTGGATAAGCTTCTCGAAAGATAGATGCCACTTATCGAAATTAAAGGTGGATAAGCTTCTCGAAAGAGAGATGCCACTTATCGAAAATAAAGGTGGATAAGCTTCTCGAAAGAGAGATGCCCCTTATCAAAAATAAAGGTGGATAAGCTCCTCGAAAGAGATTTGCCACTTATTGAAAATAAAGGTGGATAAGGTTCTCGAAAGAGAGATGCCACTTATCGAAAATAAAGGTGGATAAGCTTCTTGAAAGAGAGATGCCACTTATTGAAAATAAAGGTGGATAAGCTTTTCTAAAGAGAGATGCCACTTATCGAAAATAAAGATGGATAAGCTTCTCGAAACGAGAGATGACACTAATAAAAAATAAAGGTGGATAAGCTTCTCGAAAGAGAGATGCCACTTATCGAAAATAAAGGTGGATAAGCTTCTCGAAAGAGAGATGCCCCTTATCAAAAATAAAGGTGGATAAGCTCCTCGAAAGAGAGATGCCACTTATCGAAAATATAGGTGGATAAGCTTTTCGAAAGAGAGATGCCACTTATCAAAAATAAAGGTGGATAAGCTTCTCGAAAGAGAGAAGCCACTTATCGAAAATAAATCTGGATAAGCTTCTCGAAAGAGAGATGCCACTTATCGAAAATAAAGGTGGATAAGCTTCTCGAATGAGAGATGCCACTTATCGAAAATAAAGGTGGATAAGCTTCTCGAAAGAGAGATGCCACTTATCGAAAATAAAGGTGGATAAGCTTCTCAAAAGAGAGATGCCACTTATCGAAAATAAAGGTGGATAAGCTTCTCGAAAGATAGATGCCCCTTATCAAAAATAAAGGTGGATAAGCTCCTCAAAAGAGAGATGCCACTTATCGAAAATAAAGGTGGATAAGGTTCTCGAAAGAGATATGCCACTTATCGAAAATAAAGGTGGATAAGCTTCTCGAAAGAGAGATGCCACTTATTGAAAATAAAGGTGGATAAGCTTCTCGAAAGAGAGATGCCACTTATCGAAAATAAAGGTGGATAAGGTTCTCGAAAGAGAGATGCCACTTATCGAAAATAAAGGTGGATAAGCTTCTCGAAAGAGAGATGCCACTTATCAAAAATAAAGGTGGATAAGCTTTTCGAAAGGGAGATGCCACTTATCGAAAATAAAGGTGGATAAGCTTCTCGAAAGAGAGATGCCACTTATCTAAAATAAAGGTGGATAAGCTTCTCGAAAGAGAGATGCCCCTTATCAAAAATAAAGGTGGATAAGCTCCTCGAAAGAGAGATGCCACTTATCGAAAATAAAGGTGGATAAGCTTCTCGAAAGAGAGATGCCACTTATCGAAAATAAAGGTGGATAAGCTTCTCGAAAGAGAGCTGCCACTTATTGAAAATAAAGGTGGATAAGCTTCTCGAAAGAGAGATGCCACTTATCGAAAATAAAGATGGATAAGCTTCTCGAAATGAGAGATGACACTTATCAAAAATAAAGGAGGATAAGCTTCTCGAAAGAGAGATGCCACTTATCGAAAATAAAGGTGGATAAGCTTCTCGAAAGAGAGATGCTACTTATCAAAAATAAAGGTGGATAAGCTTCTCAAAAGAGGGATGCCACTTATCGAAAATAAAGGTGGATAAGCTTCTCGAAAGATAGATGCCACTTATCGAAAATAAAGGTGGATAAGCTTCTCAAAAGAGAGATGCCACTTATCGAAAGTAAAGGTGGATAAGCTTCTCGAAAGAGAGATGCCCCTTATCAAAAATAAAGGTGGATAAGCTCCACGAAAGAGAGATGCCACTTATTGAAAATAAAGGTGGATAAGGTTCTCGAAAGAGAGATGCCACTTATCGAAAATAAAGGTGGATAAGCTTCTTGAAAGAGAGATGCCACTTATTGAAAATAAAGGTGGATAAGCTTTTCGAAAGAGAGATGCCACTTATCGAAAATAAAGATGGATAAGCTTCTCGAAACGAGAGATGACACTAATAAAAAATAAAGGTTGATAAGCTTCTCGAAAGAGAGATGCCACTTATCGAAAATAAAGGTGGATAAGCTTCTCGAAGGAGAGATGCCCCTTATCAAAAATAAAGGTGGATAAGCTCCTCGAAAGAGAGATGCCACTTATCGAAAATATAGGTGGATAAGCTTTTCGAAAGAGAGATGCCACTTATCGAAAATAAAGGTGGATAAGCTTCTCGAAAGAGAGATGCCACTTATCGAAAATAAAGGTGGATAAGCTTCTCGAAAGAGAGATGCCCCTTATCAAAAATAAAGGTGGATAAGCTCCTCGAAAGAGAGATGCCACTTATCGAAAATATAGGTGAATAAGCTTTTCGAAACAGAGATGCCACTTATCAAAAATAAAGGTGGATAAGCTTCTCGAAAGAGAGAAGCCACTTATCGAAAATAAATCTGGATAAGCTTCTCGAAAGAGAGATGCCACTTATCGAAAATAAAGGTGGATAAGCTTCTCGAATGAGAGATGCCACTTATCGAAAATAAAGGTGGATAAGCTTCTCGAAAGAGAGATGCCACTTATCGAAAATAAAGGTGGATAAGCTTCTCAAAAGAGAGATGCCACTTATCGAAAATAAAGGTGGATAAGCTTCTCGAAAGATAGATGCCCCTTATCAAAAATAAAGGTGGATAAGCTCCTCGAAAGAGAGATGCCACTTATCGAAAATAAAGGTGGATAAGGTTCTCGAAAGAGAGATGCCACTTATCGAAAATAAAGGTGGATAAGCTTCTCGAAAGAGAGATGCCACTTATTGAAAATAAAGGTGGATAAGCTTCTCGAAAGAGAGATGCAATTATCGAAAATAAAGGCGGATAAGGTTCTCGAAAGAGAGATGCCACTTATCGAATATAAAGGTGGATAAGCTTCTCGAAAGAGAGATGCCACTTATTGAAAATAAAGGTGGATAAGCTTCTCGAAAGAGAGATGCCACTTATCGAAAATAAAGATGGATAAGCTTCTCGAAATGAGAGATGACACTTATCAAAAATAAAGGTGGATAAGCTTCTCGAAAGAGAGATGCCACTTATCGAAAATAAAGGTGGATAAGCTTCTCGAAAGAGAGATGCCACTTATCGAAAATAAAGGTGGATAAGCTTCTCAAAAGAGGGATGCCACTTATCGAAAATAAAGGTGGATAAGCTTCTCGAAAGATAGATGCCACTTATCGAAATTAAAGGTGGATAAGCTTCTCGAAAGAGAGATGCCACTTATCGAAAATAAAGGTGGATAAGCTTCTCGAAAGAGAGATGCCCCTTATCAAAAATAAAGGTGGATAAGCTCCTCGAAAGAGAGATGCCACTTATTGAAAATAAAGATGGATAAGCTCCACGAAAGAGA
>CAWUDS030006654.1:0-32890 GCA_963859935.3 Lathyrus sativus
TATCAAGGCTGGCTGAAAAAGAAAAGAAAAATGACTCGGCAAAGCGTCGCACTTTATGCCTACGTATTCTCATAAGAGAATGAGAAATCAGAGTCAACGTAGTTCGGCCTACGAAGGGTTATGGGGGAAGGTTGCTCGCCAAGACATCGCCATCTTGTGCCTACGTACTCTCAACAGGCATGAGAGATCAGAGCTCACGTAGTTCGGGAAACTACGGTTTATTTCCTATCTTTTACGAAAGAAGTGTTTTTTATTGTGTTTGCGATTTCAACCGCACTAGAGACTATGACCTGAGAGTGAATGCGTCGCATGTCACCTAAAGGGTACCATACTAAACGTCCAGACTGTGGAAAAGAAACTCTCCCACAACCCTTTCTCAGATAGCTTAAGGCTCGTGACGTACGAAAGAAATCATTCATGATTACCGTATCTTAAACTGTTTTGAGATGAGAAGAGAACAGGCCCAACTAGGAGGGAGACTATCAAGTCCTACTGTTATCATGCCATGGATTCATCCTATGGTTGAAGTTTGAACAGGGAACTCCTAGAAGTTGTCATGCATAGGTTTCAACCTAAAAGTCTATCATCAAATCCTTATCAAAGGAAATGAGAGTCCTAAGGGATCATGTCAATGATACACCAAAATAGACAAAGCATCAGCTTAACAGTAAAATGCATGCAATGCAAGTGAGGGAGGAAATGTGTGTGGGGCTTCAGCCTCCACAAGCTCATCTCAACCTCAAGCCAGTCATGAATAACAGTAATCATACTGAAATGTAAACAACATGCTATCAAGCAATAAACAGTAAACTGCAATCATACAGATAAAAGAAATGACATGCCATCAGGCAAACAAACCACATGGGCAAGGGAGTCGGGCTCTACCGAATACCCGCAAGCAAAGCCACGTAGTAACAGTACAAGCAGAGGGAGCAACTCAACCTCTAATGCAATCATGCTCATAGATTCTACTTATTCTAGATGAACTTAATCTAATGCAACAGACAAATCAAGCAAAACACACAATACAGAAAAGAAAACAGAAGAAAGCCTCAACTCCTCCAGCAGCAACTCAGTCTTCAGACTTCAATCACTTGACAAACATCAGTTTGCTTTTCCAGGTTTCAACCCTACAACATGAGTTTCAACTCATCTTCTCCCTTTAAGCTTCAGCTTCATGATCAGCTCCACCTTCAGGCTTCACCATCTTCAGGGATCTTCAAGTATCAACTTGATCTTCATGCTCTTCAAGCTTCAGCTGGAATGGCAGTCTTCAAGGATTCATCCTCTTCAATAATCTTCAATGAAGTCTTCATCTTCATGCTCAGGCTCTGCATCTCTCAAGACAATCAAACAGAGAAAAATCACTTACTGGATAAGCTGGGGGATATTGAACTGCTTATTTGATCACCAAAGGTGACCTATAAGGGTTCAATATCAAATGAAGGGTTCCCTCAAAAGTTCTACCTCCTGGGTATAACACTTATCCCTCCAAAGGAGAGAGGTGTACACCCTGGAAGGACTTTGAATCACAGGGAGGAATGGAGGTGAATGATACCATCCATGTTTGAGAAGGAAATTATCTACATCCAAGTTCTTCCTAATCCTAACCCTAAAACAAAACAAAAAGAAGAAAGAACCAGCTCCTCAAGCTCCCTCAATGCCTCTTCAAGTCTTCTAGTATGCTCCACCATGCTCCACAATGAGATACCAAGCTCTTCAAACCAAAGGAAAACTCCAAAGCAAAGCAAACTAAACAAAACATGCCCTAAAGGCAACACAAACAATCATTCAATACAAAAATCAATCAAAAATAGTATATTGTTCTATTAAATCCTAATATAAATGCTAGGGGACCCTACATAACTACCCTTAAGTCCCATATATTCCCCATAGACTAAATTGCCCTAAAAAACCCTAAATCCAAAGTTGTTGTTGACCTATGTTAAAGTTTTAAACTAATTCTACACTACTTAGAACTACCTACTTAAAACTACCCTAAAAATTGTCACAAAAATATGAAATTAAATCAGGGGGAACCTAAAACATACATCTAATTATCCTAAAGAGATTGAATTAAAAATCCTAAGGGAACTACCCTAATTAAAATCTACAAATTAACATATCAACTAAAAGAATTAAAAATGCATTAAAAGTAAAAATATGTAAAAAATATAAAAATGAAATAAAATGGCAATTTTATGGTTTTATATTTTTCTAAACAGAAAATGGAAAGTGGGAAAAAAAATCTCATTAAAAAATATGCATTTTTCATTTTAATATGAATTTTTAAAGTAATATGAAATTTGGAGTAAAATTAATAAGAAAAATGATGAGGGGGTGCACGAAGTAATACTATCCAGTTGTTATGATGATGGGCCCAGATAGGGGGTGGCAAAAGCAGGGCGCGCTGGGCCCATTGATTGCTCAGAAAACAAATTAAAATAAAAAGAAAATGTTAAACTCGCGGTGTGAATAACATCAAATTACAGTTATAAAGTGATTTGGGCCTGTATGGGGGGTGTGGAAAACAAATTCGCGTGAAGCCCAGGAGTTCCGCTTAAGTGGAACGCAGCGTTTAATGCTGCTGATTTCCCTCCCTTTCGCGTTTGAATGCTGGCCGTTGGATCACATTTTCAGTCAACCAGGCTTGCCTCATCTCACGGCTGCTGTATCGTCACCTTCATTAGGATTTTAGGGTTTTGTACCAGCTTCCATGAAACCATCCTCATGCACCAACTTATATCAACTCGTGTGCACTCATCACTTCACCAAATTCAAAACTTCAAAAAGCAAAAATGATCTATTTCTTCCCCTGAACAAGGCCACGTGCTTAGTTTCCATTAAAACTCACTCCAAATGAAAACCCGATAGTGCAACCTCAATAATGATGAATCTTGAACTTTCATGAATCTTTGGTTTCTTAGTAACAGAATATTCACCACGTGACCCTGGTCACCCTAAGCTATAGCACATGAATTAATACTCACTATCCAGCGAGTTCTTGCTCATTAAAGAAACCATGTCCAACTTTCAATCTTCACAGAATGCCCTCTAGTTTCCCAGGATTAATCACCTAATGGTCACTAACGAATCTACACTAACCACCTAATCTAAAAGTACATAAATAAGGGTGTAGAGAAGGTTTTGCAAACCTTGTTTCTTGCAATGGTAGATGCAGTTATTCTTCTCTTCAGCTCTTGCAACTCTCCGGCAATGGTCCTTGTATGCTTCTTTGAGTTCTGTTTGCAAAAGAAATGATGTAGCAAGCTGGTACCACTGAATTCGAATCAGATTTGCTTCTTTGCCATTTCACCACCACACCTTCAAACCTTCATCAATGGCTCCTCAAACCAGTATGCATTTGTTCATTATGATGAATGGAGTGGATTTGTGTAGAAGAAACAATTGGAAATGAAGAAGAATAGAGGTTTGATCTTGAATTGCAAATGGAAGAAATTTGATCAATTCTCTCTTTTTTTGCACTAACCCTCACCAATTATCACCAACCTTTCACCAATGGAGATTGTATTCAATATATAGACTGATTTGGATAGGTCTAGAACCATCTAGATCCATCTAGTAAGAACTTGAACTTTCCATGCCATGATAATTTGCATTTCACTTCTCACCACATGATATATCATGACAAAACCCTTGTAACTTGGGTAACTAGCTTGAATTTATCCCCAAGTGGTATTTTGGACAAGTTACCATGCATCTCTTCCTTGTTTATTAAGCTTTTCTTTGTTTTGGTTTGGTACCCCATTATTCAAGCAACCCCATGATGCAAGCCTCAAATCAAAATTGTGGCTGAACCATTGTTCTTAAAATGTCCTTTGGAGTCAAAATGACCTATCATATGACATGGTTAGGGTTTATAGCTTGGATTTTATGATTTTCCATTTCACTTCAATTAACTTATGCCTCATTTTTAGGCCATTTTTATCACTTTTTGATATGAGCCTTTCCAACATCTCATGACCACCCTACTAGCCTTAAAACATCATTCTAAGCAACTTTGATGTTGAAGGTTTTTCCATTTGAAGCTTGGAAGTAGGAGATATGGCCATATGCTTGAAATGACCTATAACTTCCAAATGACCAAAATGCCCTTGGCTTGACAAAGCCATAAGTTGAGTTCTACAAATCCTATCAAGGACTTCTAGTACTCTCTAGAAAGATAAGAATATGCCCTTCAACATTCATGTTGACCAAGAGATCATAGGAATCATCCTACTAGGGAAAACATTGTCTGCAAGCTGGGTGACTTTCAAGGACCCAGATTCACATACTTCAGATGACCTGTAATTTGTCAAAACCATAACTTGAGCTCTGCAAATCCTATCAAGAACTTCTACCACTCAAATTAAAGCTAAGAACAAGCTCGACAACATTCATGTTATGGGGAAGATGAGATGACAATCACATCTTGAGCTAAAACTGCCTGGAAGATAGGGATCAAACTAGGGGATTTTACACTGTCAATCCTTAGAAACCCTAGCTTAAAACTTCTCAAACTCCTCAATCATGATGAGTTGGTCTAGGAATAATTCTTATAGTATCTCAATACATCATTCCATGATCACATGGCTCTTGGATTAGGTCTCAACCCTCTCCAAATCTTCAGTTGACCTAGGGTTGACCCAATCAAACCCTAATTCTACCACTCATGGTTGAATCTTCCGAATTCTTGCATAATGATCTCTCTGGTCTTCATGATGGATTTCAAGACATCTCATAAGCTTTCTCAAAGCTTCAAGCTCATCCTCATAGTCTCAGAATCATCTGAGGAGCACCCACAACTCTCCAGTTATGAGGCACACAACCTTGGTTTCAACAAATTCCTCTGAGAATCTCTTGAGCTTTCTGATAAAGGTATCAACCTTCAAACACTTGATGGGTAAATAAATGTTGGTCAAATTTAGGGGTGCAACAGCGCGGGTCAAAACGAGTGTTTTTGATGAAAACGTAATACAACGACAATTCAACTCGGATATCGTCTCAAGGATTATTTTATGTGATTAATCTACCAAATTCGAAATGGAGGGGGAGTTAGTTTGGTTTCTGATCGGATAAATAAAGAAAATGCAATTAAGCGGTTAAAATAAGTGATTATCAAAATAAGTCAATCTACTGTTTTCGGTTTCGGCTTATCACGGGTTTCTACCTTACCAATTTCCTAAGCGATTTCGATCTCTATTCGATTCCTATGTCAATTAACAAGCGCAAAAGACATAAACTAGATTAACAATCCTATATTTCAAATTAAGCAAACAGATTAAGTTTTCGTGAATTAAGCAAACACGAATTATAAACGTGAATTAACGACAAAGCGAAGTAACGGCGAATAAAAGTTAAGGATGCAATCATACGAATTTAATCAAAACAATTCAATAAACTACCAGATTCAGCAAAAGCAATTCATAGAAGAGTGTTTGAAGAGAAACGAATTAGATTGATAAAGTAAAAACCTCAAAGCGTTGGAACGTGATTACAGCAGAAAGACTCTAAGGAATTAGCTCTCCATGGTTCTCTCAAAGCTCCGAATGTATTTTTCGTGAAAATGTAACTAGGTGAACAGTAACACGAGTATTTTTCCTTTAAAAAGAAAGCAAATTCGGGTCATAACCCAACTGGGTCGAAAACATAAACCAGACCCAATACATTACCCAACACTAAAATAAAATTCTAATGCAGTAACTTCAAACGGAATTCTGGAATTTTGGGCTCCGAATCTGACTTCAACTCCAACACGAAAGTCGTAGCTCTCTCTCTTAGCTTTCCGGCGATTTTTAGAACGCCTCAAACGGATTTCCGGAACTCCAGTTATTATCGTTTTCGTGCAGACTACTAAAGCTGAAAAATAAATGCAGAAATCAAATTAAGCCAAAAATAAAATAAAATATAAAAACAAAATAAAACATAAAAATAATCAAGATAAAGTAAAGAAATGCCTAAGTAAAAATATAGGAGAAAGTGCATAAATATGCACTGATCACTCATCACGCTGGGAGCGCTTAAGCGTCTCCCCGTGGACACAAACCTTAGGATCTATGACAATTTGATATTAATGATTATAGGAATACCTTAACGAATATAATGAGAAAGATTTTTAGACAATGACAACGATAATTCTAAAATACAAAAGTGTAAGGACAAGTGTTTGACACTGGTTGGCTTGTGGATTTTTCTCAACCGGTACTCTTAATGTCTTGAAAACTCTTCGAATGGGGATAAAAAGAGATAATCTTCTTATAGGACGATATATTTGAGATCATAGCTTATATATAGAATGATAATCATTTAGAAGTCCTATTATTTCGAAATGGATTATCTTGACATCCACTTATATTTAAGCACATATTCAATTAAATAATTAATTATTAAATATAATTAATTATTTTATTTACTTACTCAACCGATTAAGATTCTTATATATATATATATATATATATATATATATATATATATATATATATATATATATATATATATATATATATATATATATATATATATATATATATATATATATATATATATATATATATATATATATATATATATATATATATATATATATATATATATATATATATATATATATATATATATATATATATATATATATATATATATATATATATATATATATATATATATATATATATATATATATATATATAATATATATATATATATATATATATATATATATATATATATATATATATATATATATATATATATATATATATATATATATATATATATATATATATATATATATATATATATATAATATATATATATATATATATATATATATATATATATATATATATATATATATATATATATATAATATATATATATATATATATATATATATATATATATATATATATATATATATATATATATATATATATATATATATATATATATATATATATATATATATATATATATATATATATATATATATATATATATATATATATATATATATATATATATATATATATATATATATATATATATATATTATATATATATATATATATATATATATATATATATATATATTGCTCTGTCCCGCTCATCACACGGGGTCGGCCCAATCCATCTCTCCGTCGTGGAGGGTCTACCTCATTGATCAGTTGTCGCTTGCGGATCAATAGAGCGTTTTTGATGAAAACGTAATACAGCGACAATTCAACTCGGATATCGTCTCAAGGATTCTTTTATGTGATTAATCTACCAAATTTGAAATGGAGGTGGAGTTGGTTTGGTTTCTGATCGGATAAATAAAGAAAATGCAATTAAGCGGTTAAAATAAGTGATTATCAAAATAAGTCAATCTACTGTTTTCGGTTCCGGCTTATCACGGGTTTCTACCTTACCAATTTCCTAAGCGATTTCGATCTCTATTCGATTCCTATGTCAATTAACAAGCGCAAAAGACATAAACTAGATTAACAATCCTATATTCCAAATTAAGCAAACGGATTAAGTTTTCGTGAATTAAGCAAACACGAATTATAAACGCGAATTAACGACAAAGCGACGTAACGATGAATAAAAGCTAAGGATGCAATCATACGAATTTAATCAAAACAATTCTATAAACTAACAAATTAAGCAAAAGCAATTCATAGAATAGTGTTTAAAGAGAAACGAATTAGATTGATAAAGTAAAAACCTCAAAGCGTTGGAACGCGATTACAACAGAATGACTCTAAGGAATTAGCTCTCCATGGTACTCTCAAAGCTCCGAATGTATTTTTCGTGAAAATGTAACTAGGTGAACAGTAACACGAGTATTTTTCCTTTAAAAAGAAATCAAATTCGGGTCATAACCCAACTGGGTCGAAAACATAACCCAGGCCCAATACATGACCCAACACTAAAATAAAATTCTAATGCAGTAACTTCAAACGGAATTCTGGAATTTTGGGCTCCGAATCTGACTTCGACTCCAACTCGAAAGTCGTAGCTCTCTCTCTTAGCTTTCCGGCGATTTTTAGAACGCCTCAAACGGATTTCCGAAACTCCAGTTATGATCGTTTTCGTGCAGACTGCTAAAGCTGAAAAATAAGTGCGGAAATCAAATTAAGCCAAAAATAAAATAAAATATAAAAACAAAATAAAACATAAAAATAATCAAGATAAAGTAAAGAAATGCCTAAGTAAAAATATAAGAGAATGTGCATAAATATGCACTGATCACTCATCACGCTGGGAGCGCTTAAGCGTCTCTCCATGGACACGAACCTTAGTGTCACTACTGCGAAAATCGGCGTCGGCTGAACAGAAGAGTCGCCACCGTGCGTTATTTATCCCAAAGGAGGGAAAGGAAACGCTCGAAGTAAACCTACCGCAAAGACGGGAAAGGAATGGTCATCGCAACCAAATCCTGGATTCGGGAGTCGGTTACGCAAGGGGAAGGTATTAGCACCCCTCACGTCCGTCGTACTCGACGGGATCCACGCTTGTTTTCTAGTATGGATTGTTATTTCTATCTAAACTAAAGGTTAAGGGTTAAAAGAAAATAAACTGACTCAGCAAAGTATCGCACTTTATGCCTACGTATTCTCGTCTGGAACGAGAAATCAGAGTCAACGTAGTTCGCCTACCTACGGGAAAGGAGGGGAAGGTTGCTCGCTAGGATATCGCATCCTATGCCTACGTACTTTCATACAGCATGAAAGATCAGAGCAAACGTAGTTCGGGCTACGTACGACACAAGTCTGTTTTGATTGCCTTTATCTCCTTCTGAAAAAGGGTTTTTCTGATTACTGGTCCAAGCGGACAAAAATGACGTTTTGATGAGTTCACATTCTTTTACGGAAGAAGTGTCTTTTATTGTGTTTGAAATATTTATTGTGTTTTTCTGTTTGTTTTGAGAAAGAAGAGACAGAACTCTAACCTATGGTTGCAAAGGGAATCAAACTAACCTAATGTTATCATGCATGGGTTAAGACCTAATGTCTATCATGTTCCTCTCTTGCACAGAGAGAAACAAAGATCCTAAGGGATAAACGGAAACAGAAACAATAGCATATATACAATAAAGCAGTAAAATGCATGGATGCAGCAATACAAGCGAGGCAAGGGAGCCCCACTCAACCTCGAACCCAGAAAACAACAGGAAAAAGAGAACAAAATTCGCTTTCAACCTAACAGGTTAAAGGCAAACAATACAGTCAGGGAAATTCAAACAATACATCAAAATTATAAACAGCAAAAATAAACAGCAAACATTAGCTCTGCACAGCAAGATTCATCAACATCTGCCTTCAAGTCATCTTCAACCATCTACAAGCTTCAAGCAAGCATCCGTCTTCATCTTCAAGCCTTCAAGCAAGGTTTCTATCTTCAATCTCTCAGGGCTTTTCTTCAAGTCCCAATCTCCAAGATGAGCAGCAATCAACAAGATGGATGGGATGTTAAGCAATCAGTTGCCTACCAAGGGTGGCCTACTGATTGTTAACATGATCTAGACAGTTTTCTCTCAAAAGTTATATCTTTTAAATACATTCACTAATCCTTCCAAAGGAAGGAGGTGGATATTTAAAAGAGACTTTGAATCATAGAGAAAGAATGGAGGCAGACAAGACCTTCCATGTTTGTGAATCAAGTTTCCTACTCTAGAGCTCTGCCTAACTCCTAGATCCTATAACCTTCAACAGCTGCCAACAAGAGACTCTTCACCAACTCTGGAAATTGGTCTTCATTCTCTTAATCTTCAATGGGCTTCATCAGCACAGTCTTCAGCTCAAACCCAACCCCCAAGCAGGCCCAATACCCCACACAGTCAAATAATAACCCTAGAGAGGGCACACCACTCAATCAAGCAAATACAAGCAACATACTAATAGTAGTAGTAGAATATGGGAAGCCTAATACTTTCTAAGGGATCTATTATCTACCCCTAATACCCCTATAGTCCCATACCCCAAAATTCAAGCTACAACTCCTAAAAGAAATGATTTATCACACCTATGTCACACCTAAACCCTAATTTTGATTCCCCTAATCACACCTAAACAAACCATCTAAAATTTAGTCCTAAAATCATGAATTAAATCTCATATGAAAATTAAAGTCCTAAGTGAATTACTATAAAAAGAATGGGTCCAAAATATAAAAGGATCTAGCTAAACTAAAATCAACAAGATCAAGTATTAAACTAAACATCATTTAAAACCTATTTAAAAGAAAAATATACTAAAAATTCAAAAACAAATTAAAATGCTAATTTTATTATATGACAATTTTCTTAACAGAAATATAAAAAAGATGCAAAAACAACCACTTAAAAATATGGAATTTTCAATTTGTTATGATTTTTCAAACAATTAACAAAAATAAAAGAAATTAAAATGATTTAGAATTGGTTAGGGGTGCAGTTAGTATTTATTTAAGTTGAAAAATGGATGATGGGCCCAGACTGGGGGTGCGCGGAGCAAGGCGCGTCTGGGCCCAGTTAATCAGAAAACACAAAAAGAAAATAAAAAAAGAAAACGGTGCAAATAGTAACTATATTAGTTCAATTGAGGTTGGGCCTGGATATTGGTGGTGCGAATAACATTCTCAACTTAAGCCCACCAGAGGGTTTTAAGTGAAACGGTGCGCTTAAGGCACCCAGCTTCCCTCCAAATTCAACTTTAAATCGTGGCCGTGTGATCACATTTTCAGTCAACATGGTCTTGCTCAATCCAACGCCTCCCAGTTCGTCTTCTCCAAATGCCACTTAGGGTTTCAGAAATTTGCTTCCATGCACGAATCTTCACCATCATCGTGCTCTCTCATCTCTCAACTAAATGCTCTCATCCAAAAACCAAAACTGCCCTACATCTTCTCCTCTACACAACCATGGTTTCAGTTTTCTCTAAAACTCAATCTAGAGCCAAACCCGATAGGTAGAAGACCTTGGTTCCAACACTTTACACTGAGATCAACCTTGATGATTCTTGCTAACTCTTACACTAATGCGTTCTACATGTTGTGCTGATCATTCTAATCTATCTAGCTAAGATTAACATGCCCTAACCTAAGCGTTGTAAGTCAAAACAGTTTTGGTGCTCATGTAAAAACCTCCATGAAATTCAGCCAAACTCTCCAGAATTATTCCTCTCACTACCTAGGTCATTCTTATCCTAACCAACCTACATCATGCTAACTAAATTAAGCCAATTCGATAGAAATACTAACCTGGTTTAAAGTTGAAAACAGAGGGATAAAATCACCACTTCAAGCTCAGCAATGCTCCAATGGCAATCAATAGACCAAGATCTTGATTCTGTATGCACTAGGTCTTGCTTAAACCCCTTGGATTCTTGTAACCAATTCCTTTTGCAATTTGGATGATACACTTGGTAGCACACGAATTCTGCTTCAATTCAACCAGATCTTGATAGAAACTTGCTCTATGATGAATGTAGATGATGATAGAATCAAGAATTTTGAAGAATGATGAAGATTTGATAGAGTTTTGTTGTAATTTGCAAAATTGAGGAATGAGATGTAACTATGAGTTTCAACCAAAATGAATCACCAACCAATGATTGGATCCACTCTACTCAATATATAGACACTCATGGAACCATCTAGAACTTGTTAGAAACTTCTTGTGCACAAATCCCTTGAATTTTAGCATGTGTAACTTCATACATAAGCAACCAATGATATCTCTCAAACTTTGAACTAAACTCAAAAATCTAATATTTCCAATCATCTCAAAACATTCTTTCCAATCACAATGACCTATAATTTCATCTCATTTGGACATATTATGAAAAATCTCATTTTTAGGTCACTTTTATTCATTAAATTCACCTTTTAATTGACCAAATTTGGAACCTTGAGCTATGAGCATTTCCAAACTTTCATGATCCCTTTTCTAGACTCGAAATGTCATTTGGAGCAAGTTTGATGTTATGAAGTTTTTCATTTGAAGCTTCCTTGTATGAGTTTTGGGCATAGGCTTGAAATGACCTGTAATTCTCAAATGACCAAAATACCCTTTGCTTGCCAAGGTCATAAGTAGAGTTCCACAAATCATATGAAGGCATACCATACCTTTATAGAGAGCTAAGACAATGAGGAATAACTCTCATGTTGGCCAGAAATTCATTTGAAAACTCCTTGAGGGCTAAAATTGCTTGGAAGACAAGTAACTTTCACAGACAAAATTTCAGATGCCTCAGATGACCTATAACTTGCAAGGACCATAACTTGAGTTCTATAAATCTCCTTGATGTCTTCCACCACTCAAATTAAAGGTCTTGAGATCCTCTACAAGTTTCATGTTGTCCAAGGATCCATTTGAAGCTTGCATTTTGAATTATCTTGCTTGGAAGTTTGACCTAAATCAAGGGATTTTACACAGAAACCCTAATTTAGAAACCTCTCTTCTTCTTGATTTCTCTTGATTTCTCCTTGGCACAACACCACATCCATATCTACAAGTCAAATGATTAACCCCACATCTCTCAAATAGACCTTGATGCCTTTCAATCAATCATTTAACCTAGGGTTGACCTAGATGAAACCCTAGTTGACTGTCTTCAACTGCAACTCTTGTGATCACATCAATGACTTGTTTCACTTTCAAAATGACTCTCCATGTCTTCCATGATGTCTATATATACTCCATGGCCTCAATTCACAGCTCACAACTTCTTTGATGATCTTCAAATACACTCAAGATAGGAGAGAGATCCACTGCTTGATCCACTGACTTCTTAGATTTCAATTTCTTTCTGATGACTTGGATAGGCCTGAATTTGAACAATAACCTCTTGATAGGCTCATAGAGATGAGAATAGTACTTGGTCCTTTGTTGGATAACTTGATATGCTATGCTATGCAGATGATTAGACTATGTACATGACTTTATATGCAAATGCTAATGCAATTGAAACATAAACCAAGTGAAATAGGTTGAGCAAATTTTAGGGTGCAACAGCTGCCCCTATTCAAGCGACTTAGAGCCGACTGGGTGAAGCGCGAACGACCTTCAAACATTCGAGGTACGAGACGGTTGAATACTAAGAACCCGGAAATTTGCCAACCGCAGAAATAAACCGCCCAACTGTCTGGGGAATGACATCCACTAACTGAATCTGGTTGTTACGGCAACAACTGATCCGACGCCTGATGATTCTGATTTCAACTTCAACCACCTATGTAACGCCACAGGTACTGAACACTTTTCGCAAAACACCTCTGTCCACAACTGGACTAACCTTATCAACACAAGAAGAGGGACAAATTCGTCAACACGAATAGAGATTCTGTTGTCACAGGAGTAATTTTGTCCACATCTGGACCAAAATTTCGTCAAACCACGAATACACAAATTTGTCCACGTCAGGACTCACATCTCAATAACACAGGAATAGAACTTTGTCCATGTTAGGACGCCTGTTTCGTCAACACGAAGAAATCTCAACTAAAACTTGTCCACGTCAGGACTCCACCTGCTGTCAACACGGAAAAATCTCGGCGACTTCGCTGGGGATGACTCGTCTGCATTTCATCAGCACGAGGGGATCCTATCAACATAGGAATGAATTGTCCACGTCAGGAATAAATCATCCTCGTTAGGAATAAACTTTCCACGTTAGGAATAACCTGTCCACGTTAGGAATAACCTTTCCACGTTAGGAATAAATCGTCCACGTTAGGAATAAATCGTCCACGTTAGGAATAAAACCGTCCACGTTAGGAATAAACTTTCCACGTTAGGCATAAACTTTCCACGTTAGGAATACATCTTTCCACGTTATGAATAAACTTTTCCACGTTAGGAATAAACTTTCCACGTTAGGAATACATCTTTCCACGTTAGGAATAAACTTTTCCATGTTAGGAATAAACTTTCCACGTTAGGAATACATCTTTCCACGTTAGGAATAAACTTTCCACGTTAGGAATAAACTTTTCCACGTTAGGAAAAAAATTTTCCACGTTAGGAATAAACATTTCCACGTTAGGAATACACTTTCCACGTTAGGAATAAACTTTCCACGTTAGGAATAAATTTGTCCACGTTAGGAATAAACTTTCCACGTTAGGAATAAATTTGTCCACGTTAGGAATAAACTTTCCACGTTAGGAATAAAATTTCCACGTTAGGAATACATCGTCCACGTTAGGACTCACACCTCGTCTTGATTTGTCCACGTCAGGACTCACATCTTCGACCCGCTGAGGAAATAAAACTTGTCCACGTCAGGACTCCCGCTTCGCCAACACGAAGAGAGATAAATTTGTCCACGTCAGGACTCGCGCATCTTGACAACACGAAGAACTATAAACTTGTCGATATGAAGGAACATATCCGCTGGGGATAACTGGTCCACGAAGAGTAATCAATTTTGTCCGCGTCAGGACTCCACATTCCATCAATACGGAGAAATCGAATTCGTCCACGTTAGGACTAGCACATCTCGTCAACCAGAGGAAATAAATCTATCCACGTTAAGACACCCACTTCTCTAGCACGAAGAAATCCCGTCAATATAGGAATAAATTGTCCACGTCAGGACTCATATTTCGTCAACGCGAGGAACTCCTATCAATATAGGCAATAAAATTTTGACGACTCCGGGGAAATACTCCTGTCAACCAGTAAGAAAATACATTCGTCTGTTCCTACGGGAAGATACTCTGAATACAGTTTCTCTGCTTATCTCCACAGTAACTAACTCCATTGGTCCCAACCCACAAACCTTTTAGCACTGACGTGACATCGACTTTGAGGCGGACTCTACTGAGGATATTTGGAAACCAAACTACCGGACGCCTGTTCTGATAACCGGCGGCAGCCTCTGAAATTCTGATTCATGAAACCCTTTGATGCTGACGTAACAACAAATTTGAAGAAAATGATCCGCTGGCCGGACTAGAGAAACTTCAACAAGCAACTCTGGCGGGGAAAACAAGAGAAATAACTCTGCTCGGGGACAAAGAGAACTTAACCTAATAACTCTGTGGGGAAAATAGTAAGATGAACCGTATCATCACACGTCTCACGGCGAGACCTCGGATGTCTGGTCATAGATCTAAGCTAGAACTCCATACTCCTGCTAAGAAAACACACCTGAAAGCAAAAGGTTAACCAACCTGATTTATGTTCCAAAAATGCGTATGTTTGAAAATGGCGTAATGCTCCGTACGACATGGAAATGTTACGCGTTTTTTTATTTGGTGGATGCAAGTATGACACTATATGCCGATGCAAATGCAGACTCGAACTGCTGAGATACAGAACCCGCTTCAGCAAAATAAATGCTGAAGACAACGCCAACTCCGCTGGGGGTAACCAGGTGCCACAGAATTATTCCAGCAAAATAAATGCTGGAAGAGTGAAGCCAACTTCGCTGAGGGATAATTGAATGCACCAATCCTGATTGGACTTCTGCTGGGGAGTGAACGGGTATCACACGGTATTCCGACAAAATAAATGCCAGGGCACCCAGCCAACTCTGCCGGGGAGAGTTTTCTTTTTTAATCTTTGAGTTTCACTGGGAGGAAAGACAACACTTGCTGGAAAGAGAACTCCGCTGGGGACGAAACGACTCTCTTGGGGAAAAATCAACTGACTCCGCTGGGGGCGAGTAAATGACCCTACTGGGAAGGGTAGACTGTCTAAGTACAGCTCACGAGTTGGAAATGTTAATCTTCTGAGGCTAAACCACTCTGCTCGGGATGCACTGTCTGAATACAGCCTTCGATCTAGGAATCGCCAAACTCTGCTGAGGATAAATGACTTTGCTGGAGAATGTCCTTTGGATAAGCTACGACTAGCTGAGGAATTCGATCCTTCTTCAGTAAGGAACATTGTTATCTTGGAAGCGCGGCCTGCGTGGGGATCGAGTCTTTCGTTACGCTTCTGGTCCATACTGCAATCTTTTGATCGTCCACTTCATACGGCTACGAACCCTGCAACACCACAAACAAGACAAGACAAGTCTATGCAACCAAATCTATTCAGGTTAGCGTTAGTGACATTATTTTCAGTTAATTCAACGTTTTAGCAATTATTGGCAAGGGCCAGCGACGTTATACACACGCTAGTTTCATTAAACCTAGGCGTTTATCATGTACAAAATAGTAAAGAACCAGCATCAAGTACTGAATAACATGTTTTATTGATTGGGCCCCTAAATGGGCAGAGTTTTGTACACGGGATGTAACTCCTGAAAAGAGGAAGCTACGCACAACAAATATACAAGTATGCACAAGAAGCATAAATATGATGACAAATCAAATTTGTACACATGTCGGCAACGGGATGCAGACGAACATCATGAACTGATCCTCCTATGACTCGCCCGACTCTAATGCTTTCCTGGTATCCACACTTCCGAAGAGATTGTATCTGATAATCGACCCCTCAAGTATATTCTCCCGCACCAATGCTCAATGCAGTATCAAATTCGGACCGCAGTCATTTGCTTTTCAAATCCCTAACTTTTGCGTGAACCGCCCTTTACGGGTTTTCAGTTCACCGGGATACCCTTTTTTTGCCGAAGCCGCCCAGTGTAGGTTTTCAACTTCGCCGGTGTACATTTTTTTCAATTTTATCCCTAACTTTTGCCCGAACCTTTCATTCTGTTTTTGGTTCGCCAGGATGCCCCATTTTTGCCTGGACTCTCTTTTTTCTGTCCAGCGGGTCAATTTCAAGCAAAGTATTTTTTAACTGCGTCTGAATTCACAGGCGACGTAAAGTCTTCACCGTCCATGGTGGACAACAATAAAGCTCCTCCTGAAAAGCCTTTTCTGACAACGTATGGCCCTTTGTAGTTGGGGGTCCACTTGCCCCTGTGATCTGCCTGCGGCGGGAGAATCCTTTTCAGCACAAGGTCGCCCGTCTGAAAGCTCCGAGGACGTATCTTTTTATCATATGCTTTCTTCATTCGGCTCTGGTACAAACGACCGTATGCTAGAGAAGCTAGCCTCTTCTCATCCATTAAGCTCAGCTGATTCAACCTGTCTTTCACCCATTCTGCCTCGTCTAGTTGGACGTCTCGTAACACTCTCAGGGAAGGAATCTCAACTTCTAGTGGTAGCACTGCTTCCATTCCATATACCAACGAGAACGGGGTTGCCCCGGTTGATGTGCGTACCGTCGTACGATAACCGTGCAAAGCAAAAGGTAGCATCTCATGCCAGTCCTTATAGGTCACCACCATCTTCTGAACGATCTTCTTTATATTCTTATTGGCCGCTTCAACAGCGCCATTCATCTTGGGTCGGTAAGGGGAAGAGTTGTGATGCTCGATCTTAAAATTCTGACACAGCTCCTTCATCATTTTGTTATTCAGGTTTGAACCGTTGTCGGTGATTATCCGCTCGGGGATTCCATATCTGCAAATGATATCTCTCTTGATGAATCTGGCCACCACCTGCTTAGTCACATTTGCATAAGATTCCGCTTCCACCCATTTGGTGAAATAATCGATCGCTACTAAAATGAAACGATGCCCGTTAGAAGCCGTCGGCTCGATCTTTCCAATCATATCGATTCCCCACATCGAGAATGGCCATGGTGACGACATCACATTCAGAGGACTCGGAGGCACATGGATCTTATCTGCATATATTTGGCACTTGTGACACTTCCTCGCAAACTTGAAACAATCAGTTTCCATAGTTAGCCAAAAATAACCTGCCCGCAACAACTTCCTCGTCATAGCATGCCCACCCGCATGCGTACCAAAGGTACCTTCATGTATTTCCTCCATGAGCAACTTTGCCTCTTTTTCATCTACGCAACGTAGTAGCACCAAGTCGTGATTTCTTCTGTACAGGACACCGTCCGGATTCAGGTAGAAATTACCCGCCAATCTTCTGAGAGTCTTTTGATCGTGACTGGATGCCCCAGCCGGATACTCTTTGTTCTTCAGGAAATTAAGGATGTCGAAATACCACGGTTTATCGTCAGATGCTTCGTCAATGGCAAATACGAAGGCAGGTCTGTCAAGCCGAGAGATAACAATTCTGGGAGCTTCATTCCAGAAGTTGACTTTGTACATGGAAGACAAAGTGGCCAGGGTGTCAGCCATCTGATTCTCTGCTCACGGTACATGATGCAATTCAACCTTGTCAAAGAAAGGCAACAATCTCCTTGCGTAGTTCATGTAAGGTATCAAATTGGGCTGACGTGTCTCCCATTCGCCTTTTATTTGATTCACCACCAGAGCTGAGTCTCCGTATACATCCAGATTTTTGATTCGCAAATCAATGGCTTCTTCAAGCCCCATAATACAAGCTTCGTATTCGGCTTCATTATTGGTAACTGGAAAGGTCAATCGAGCAGTAAACGGGATGTGCGACCCGTGTGGAGTAGTGATGATTGCCCCTATTCCGCTACCGTAGGCGTTTACCACTCCGTCAAAGATCAACTTCCATTTGGAACCCAATTCCGGTCCTTCGTCTGGCAACAACTCTTCACAATCTTTCATCTTTAGGTACATGATATCCTCGTCAGGAAAATCAAACCTCATCGATTGGTAATCCTCAATAGGTTGTTCTGCCAAGTATTCAGACAATACACTCCCCTTTATAGCCTTTTGCGAGACATACTGGATGTCATATTTGGTCAGAACCATCTGCCAACGAGCAATTCTCCCCGATAATGCCTGCTTTTCGAATACATATTTGATAGGATCCATCTTCGAGATGAGCATGGTTGTATGATTCAACATGTATTGCCTCAGACACTTGGCGGCCCAGGCCAGCGCGCAACAAGTTTTTTCGAGCATCGAATATCGAGATTCACATTCAGTAAACTTCTTACTCAAGTAGTATATTGCATGCTCTTTTCTTCCTGTCTCGTCGTTTTGACCAAGAACACAACCCATACTTCCCTCAAGAACTGTCAAATACATAATCAAGGGTCTCCCTGCCACTGGGGGTATCAAAATAGGAGGCTCCTGCAAATACTGCTTTATTTTATCGAACGCCTTTTGACAATTTTCGTTCCACGTTACAGCTTGGTCTTTTTTCAACAGCTTGAACAATGGCTCATACGTAGCCGTTAGGTGAGATATGAATCGAGCGATGTAGTTCAACCTCCCTAAAAACCCGCGCACCTCTTTCTCTGTTCTAGGTGTCGGCATCTCTTGTATTGCTTTTATTTTTGCAGGATCAACCTCTATTCCTTTTTCGCTCACGATAAACCCCAGCAGTTTACCCGATCTCACCCCGAAGGTGCACTTGTTAGGGTTCAGTCTCAGCCTGAACTTCCTAAGCCTTTTGAATAACTTCAGCAGATTCACCAAATGCTCTTCCTCTGTCTGGGATTTGGCAATCATATCATCAACATAAACTTCGATCTCTTTATACATCATATCATGAAAAAGAGTTGTCATTGCACGCTGATACGTTGCCCCAGCATTCTTCAATCCGAAGGGCATCACTTTGTAACAAAATGTTCCCCAAGGCGTTATGAAAGTAGTCTTCTCCATGTCTTCTGGCGCCATTTTAATCTGATTATAGCCCGAGAAGCCATCCATGAAGGAGAATACAGAGAATTGGGCAGTGTTGTCAACCAGCACATCAATGTGAGGAAGCGGAAAATCATCTTTTGGGCTCGCTTTATTCAAATCACGGTAATCCACGCACATTCTCACTTTACCGTCTTTCTTTGGCACTGGTACAATATTAGCGACCCATGAGGGATATTTTGTAACAGCTAGGAAACCAACATCCCACTGCTTTTGGACCTCCTCCTTAATTTTCACTGCCATATCGGGTCTAGTTCTGCGAAGCTTCTGCTTGACCGGCGGACATTCTTCTTTTAACGGCAGGCGGTGCACAACCATATCTGTATCAAGCCCAGGCATGTCTTCATACGACCAAGCGAACACATCATTATACTCTCTGAGCATTTCAACCAGTCTTCGCTTGACGTCGCTCTGCAGCGCAGCTCCTATACGGATGTTCTTTTCAACCCCTTCCGACCCCAGGTTAATAATTTCGATGACCTCCTCATGAGGTAGAATGACTCGTTCTTCTTGCTTTACCAACCAAGACAATTCTTCGGGAACGTCGCCATCTTCGACAATCTCTTCTTCGGCCTGAAATACCGGGTGCTCAAAGTCGAGACGAGTCATAGGAGGTTCAATGATGTCATCTGAAAATGTTATCCTGCAAAAGGAATGGTTAAATGCTTCAAAATGCGTATAAAGCGAATAACCATGTTGCCATTTTATTGTAAAACACAAAACAGGAAAACAGAGATCGCAATATTTGTACATGAAAAAACGCCTTTTATTTAATGATTAAACACGCAATGTACATAACAGCACGACCCTAAGCAAAATCATGATGCCCCGGGTAAGACACCAGATTATTCAACAATTAAGAAAACAAAGTATTACTGTTTGAGAGTCACAGGAACAATCTCCTGAATAGACCAATTGCATAATCCTTGTCCTGGCACGCTTGGCTGAATCCAGGTATCCATGTCGCAGTCACTGTCTCCTTCTTCGGAATCTGAAGCAGCGTTGATGGCCTCGTGACACACTCCACTGGCTGTGATGGTTATCGATCCTCTGAAACGGGGTGCCCCCACAGCAGGTGTTGATGACGACGGTTGATATCCCAGCCCAAATCGGTCCATCTTCACGGGAATATCCAGCACCTTGCCCCATCCTTTTGTCTCACCAGTCTCCACTAGAGCTTGAGCCTCCTTATATGACGAGACGACTACCTCTGATGCTTTACTCGGCCCGGGACCTTTGTCTTTGATGCGCAACCCTTCAAAGGCTTGACAGGGTGTTTCATGAATCTCGCCGTCGACTTCCACATACTTGAATGATGACAGATGGCTGACCAATATATCTTCTTCTCCACAGACTGTGACCACACTGTCCCCTACCATGTATTTCAACTTTTGATGCAAGGTAGACGTGACTGCCCCAGCACCATGAATCCAGGGTCGTCCGAGAAGGCAGCTGTATGCTGGTTGGATATCCATAATATAAAATTCAGTCGCGAAAACCTCCGGCCCCACCTGTAGAGTAATGTTATGGATCCAAAGACTGTTCTTCGTGTACCATCGAATGCCCTGACTACCAAGTCGCTGGGCGTACACAGGATTCCTCTGACATCTAGTTTCATCATTGCTTTCTTGGGCAGCACGTTTAAGGAAGATCCGGTGTCTACCAGTACATGAGACATGACTGATCCTCTACATTCAACTGAGACGTGCAACGCCATGTTATGCTCTCTCCCCTTCGGGGTCAAATCAAAGTCTGTAAATCCCAGGTTATGGCCTGCGTTCACATGCGCCAACACCCCCTCCAGCTGATTCACGGAAACATCTTGGGGTACGAAGGAAGTATCCAGAACTTTCAACAATGCATTTCTATGAGCTTCAGAACACAATAGCAACGACAGTATGGATATCTTTGACGGCGTCCGTTGGAGGTGCTCAACAATCTTATAATCGCTCTTGCGAATAAGGCGCATGAACTCTTCCACATCTTTTGATGACGCTTCTTTATCGTTCCTCTGCACAGGGACAGTTTCATTCATCTTTCCTTTTCCTTTTGCCAGTAGTTCAGCCTCTACCTCAGGCGATATGAAGATTCTCCCACTTCTTGTCATACCTCCAGTACCGACGACGTTGTCTACAACCTCAATTGGCTGCTTACTAACATCAATTTTCACCCCATCGCAGTACACATCCAACCCATAGGTCCAGGGGACTGCCTTAGTGCTCTCGTAAGGGATTGGTCCTGCCTTGGTGATAGTGATCGGCGGTCGCTTGGCCGGCGCTGTTATAGTTATCATTTTTCGAGAAATCGTCACAGTAGCTACATCACTTTGCTTGTCTGCTAATACTTCTACAGATTCTTCAACTGCCGTTCGGTCGAATTGTAATGTGCCTCCATCTATTAAGGTTTGAATACCCTTCTTCAATTCAGCACACCCCCCAGCTTGGGTCCAGCACTCTAAACAAAACTCGTCGCAACCTGGATACACACCTCCTTGCAATAACCTGCTCTTTATCTCGCACAACGGTGTCTTTAGGTCGTCAACATTCATAATCAAGTTCAAACCCTCCTCGGTTAAAATGGCGTTTGCCCCATGATTGGGCATGGGCTTTTGCACTATGTTCGTACCCGCCTGTCCAAAATTGATAGCCTTACTATCCAATAGATCCTGTACCACATGCTTGAACGCGTGGCAACCCTCTACATCGTGGCCAGGAGACCCGGAGTGGAATTCGCAGTGCCTGCTTGCATCGTAACCGTATGGAGGAGTGCCTATTATTGGCGCCAGAGTTCTCTTTTCCACCAAGTTCAAACCCAGTAACGTTTGTAGCAATTCTGCATACGTTGAAGGAGGCGTTTCAAACACCCTCATTGGTTTGCCCCCCTGGGCTCTGCGCTGGACAGGATGTGCCCCCTGTAGTGGCTGTTGTTGCTGTGGTTGTTGTTGTATTAGAATAGTAACACTTGCCACCTGCTGCGGCCGATTGTACTGGTTTCGACCTCTGCCCCGGCCTCGGCCTCGGCCCCCAAACACTGCGCTTGCATCACCTTGACGGCGCCCACCGAAATCCCTTCTGTTACTGCCAGCTGCAGTAGATTCCTCAGCTTGGAATCTTCCCTGTTTAATGTTGCTTTCAATCTTCTCTCCCATCAGGATTAAGTCTGAGAAACTGCCCAACAAAGTATGAAACAACTTGTCATAAAACATGTCAGTGAATGTTCCTATGAACATATCATTCATTTCCTTGTCCTCCAAAGGAGGATGAACTCGGGCAGCCATGTCGCGCCATCTCTACGCATACTCTTTGAAGCTCTCACCCTTCTTCTGGGACAACCCCTGCAATTGGACCTGGTTGGGTGCCAAGTCACTGTTGTACTTATAGTGAGCCACAAATGCTTCAGCCAGCTGCTTCCATGTCTTTATCTGAGTTGGTTCCAATCCCATATACCACTCAAGGGAAGGACCAGACAAGCTATCTTGAAAGAAATGCATTAGCATCCTCTCATCGTTTGAATACGCCGACATCCTTCTGTAGTATGACCGCACGTGCACTTTTGGACAGGTATCCCCCTTATATTTGTCGAATGTGGGAGCTTTGAATTTGATTGGCACCCTCAGGCCAAGCACCAGAACCATTGTTGTCATATCTAAGCCAACAGCACTTTGATTTACGACCCCCTTCATCTGCTCCTCGAGCATCTTGATTCTCTGAGAGTCATCCATAGGACCTTCGAAACCTCCACCGGAGAAAGCATCCTCTTGCTGGTCTTCTTGCCAATTACCATTCCCAGTTCCATATCCATCGTACCCGTTGTTACGGCCAACTCTAATCTGATTCATTACAGGGCCTCGCCCCCTGTTGCCATACCCCGGAGCGTCCCCAGCAGGTCCAAAAGCCATTAACCCAGCGCCATTTCCATTTCCGAATCCGCCATAACCCTGATTAGTCATACCAAATTCGTCCTGTCCGAAGCCTTGAGCGTTGAAGCCGTACTTCCCAGCATGATCAAACCCCTGGTCATTGAAGCCAAATCCATTATTACCGAAGCCATTACCTCCCATATTATCACCCAGGTTGACATCTCCGAGCCCAACGTTGTTGACAACAGTCTCGTTACCGATTCCAATGTTACCATTTCCGGAGGCAGCGCCGTTGTTCACATTGACAGCAGGTATGTTTACCAAAGGTGGAGCCACCGGTGTGGGAGTACCATCCCCGTGAATAGTGTCGACTTGCACAGAATGATGGTCTTCATTTCCGTGCCCAGCATTTCTTACCAATAGAGGCTGCACCAAAGCTTGCAAACTCTCCTGGCCTTTCGCAATGGTCTCCATTGTCTGCATGAAGAGCGCCAGCTTCTCACGCATGTCTTGCATTTCATTCTGCATCTGATCCATAATTCTTCGGCAGTTGGTACGAGTGGAGTATCGGTGCGGGCGCTGACCTTCAATCCTGGGAAGACCTGGTACAGTGCAAGGAATAAGATACCGTTCAATAATCACCTGTAATGCAATATGAATGGGAATGCAATGCAATATGTGTCTGTGCATTAGGGAATATCATCCCCCGATTCTAGTGCGAATGTGCCAGTGCGGTGACAGTGCTAGCAGTACGATATCCGGAGCCGAATCATAGAAAACACCTCATATATTGCAGAGAAATCCATTAAGCCCAGAATACAGTATCAATGAGTGTACAATAAGAAGGCATGACCTCAACCAACAATCCTGGTGATGGTCAGCACAAATGCAAATAAAGCATCCACATTAATACATGAAATGGTCAAGTACTCCCATATGCCTGGTACTCTTCTAGTAACTTCTTAGTCTCTGGATGACTTGGTCGGGAAAGCAGACCCTCAACAAGTAGATCTCTCCGCTTGAGAACACGTCGCAAATCACCAGCGGATTCCTCCCCTTCCCCTTCTCCGAAGCGATCCTCTAGCTTCCGCTTCTGAGACACAGCCTCTTTCTTGCCCTCGATGGCCTTGTTTAATGCATTCTGGAGACTATATCTGGCCATTACCTCTTCTTCATACTTCTTAGTGCTAGCCTTCAACTGCTCTTCGAGTTCAGAAATTTGCTGCTTCAATTTGTCTTCCCTCTTTTTGTTGTTGGTTAGCGTGGCATTCCACGTCTTGTTACAAGAAGAGATTTCCCGGTGAGCGGCATCGAGTGCTTTATTTTTGGACTCCAACATGTCATGAGAGCTTCTGAATTCTTTCCCCAGACGTTCACGCTTCTTTTTCTCTTCAGTCAATTCAGCACCTAGCCTGTTTACTAACTCGATCTGCTGTTGGAAAGAATGCATAGCCTTGTTCTTCTCACAACGCATCTGAGCCAGCTCCTTTTCTAACTCTTCATTGATCTTCATCCAGGCTTCTTTTTCTTTTACAACTCGATCGTAGGCCTCTATAGTAACAGTGGTTGGTTCTTCCACCGGAATATGAACAGGGACCGGTGCAGCTGGAAATGGCATCAGTAACTGTCTTGCTCTCTCTTGGATCCAAACTTTGTATGGTACATAAGCCTGACAATCATTCCTCCCCAACAGTGATTTCCCTCTCCTGTTGATACGCATCCAGGCGTGCTGAAGCTTGGCTAGTAACTCTCCATTCAAATCACCGGTGAAGTACAGAGATTCCTGTACTTCTTCCTCCCTGGGTGGGTTCTTCAACGCGTATCCAAACTGGCGAACAAACAGAGACGGGTTGTAATTGATGCACCCTTTTCTTCCTATCAAAGGAACATTAGGATACCCCGAACAACTGAAAATAAGCTCAGACCCCAGCAGGTCTCGGTCGAACCACTCAATGTCTTCAGAAGATAATCTCATCAAGTGCTCTGGCCAGTCAACTGTAGTTGCACTATCTACAAAAGGTCCCTTAAGGGGAAGATGGCTCTTAAACCACATGTTCAACAGCGGCGCACAGCAGTAAACAGTCTTTCCTCTTCTATTTTCATTTTTGTAGTGCAATGAATGATAGAGATCTCCAATCAAAGTGGGTACCGGGTTGCCAGCAGCAAACAGATGAAAAGCTTCCAAGTCCACAAAATTGGGTAAGTTGGGAAACAACACTATTCCGTAGATGCATAGAGCCAAGATAGCATTAAAGACTATCCAGCACCCGCTCTTGGCGTACTCTTGAGCTTTGCCAACCAGAAAATCAAGGGAGAAACCTGGAACCCCGAGCCAAGAAGTCACTAATAGTTCAGCAGCGTTCATGTGCAAGGCCCTAGCTAAGTCCTCCAACTTGGGCTCAGCGGCAGAGTGAATAAAGGGAACCTTATTCTGTACTGGCAGCTCAGTAAACTCTACATACTCTTCAATGGTAGGCCCCAAAATAAAGTCAGCGAATGTGAAACATCTCAAAGCAGGGTCGTAGAATTGCATCAGGGTGTACAGCCCATTCATCTCAACAGCAGTTGGCTTGCAGACCAGTCTCAACAATCTTCCATGACTCATCCTGAAACTTCTCCTAACCTCCTCATCAGCAAGGGACATCTGACCAAGAAGGGGAGTAATGTCAGGTGTAGGTAACTTGTACGCAACTGTCTTTCTCAAACCAGCCATGATCAATACGCAGAAATCCGGGCACTAGAATCAGGGAATATGCAAATGCACCTGCAGCACAGACACACGTTAATGGGATGCAATGATAATGGTTATGCGAGCAATGCAATGCAAATAGATGCAACAGGGACCAAATGCCATGTCTGAGAAGCCTGAACCATATCAAAAGTCTCAGATAGACCCTCTAGAATTCCTCAAACCCTGGTCTTGGACAGACCCAATACAAAGCTCCAACACTGGTCTCTGATAGACCCCATAACTTAACTCTGACTGGTCTCTGATAGACCTCATATCATAACTTCAACTGGTCTCTGATAGACCTCTCAACTGTCCATAAATGCCCAGAATCTCAGGTCAAGAAACAAACCGGTATCTGAAGGTCTAGTTACCTGCATAACCCCAAACCCTCTCACAGGTAGGTGTCCTAGTAACTGACAATGGTATGGCATCCTATACGGTCGTCGGCGTCACAGACTTTCAGGGTTGATGATACGATTCCCAGAAGGAGTGGCATCATCAAATCCTGAAGAGGCCTCACTTAGCCAACTTCCAAATGATCGGTTCCTGGAGTCGACAATCCAACTAACCAACAACCCCTTCGACCCAAAGGGTAGAAAAAGAAGTCAACCAGAAGAACCTCGTCCGAGTGTAGATTTCGTGGGACACTAATGCAAGCAAAGCCGGCACGCGCCCACTACTTTCTACTCTAATTCTAAGTGCACTCAAGCCCAGGTCTGGCTTATCTCTCAATCATAGAACACCCGTCACACCCCAATACAGCAATAATAACAATAACAATAATGCTGAAAGTAAATGACAGAAAAAATAAATCCATACAAAATCCTCGACGGGAAAACAAGCGCTAGGATTGACTCGCTTAAGGGACGTTGGATCCCAAATGCATAAGGAACTATCGCAGTCCTTAGCAGCCAGGGGACATTGGATCCCCAGCAGAGTCGCCAGCTATCGCTACTGCGAAAATCGGCGCCGGCTGAACAGAAGAGTCGCCACCGTGCGTTATTTATCCCAAAGGAGGGAAAGGAAATGCTCGAAGTAAACCTACCGCAAAGACGGGAAAGGAATGGTCGTCGCAACCAAATCCTGGATTCGGGAGTCGGTTACGCAAGGGGAAGGTATTAGCACCCCTCACGTCCGTCGTACTCGACGGGATCCACGCTTGTTTTCTAGTACGGATTGTTATTTCTATCTAAACTAAAAGTTAAGGGTTAAAAGAAAATAAACTGACTCGGCAAAGTATCGCACTTTATGCCTACGTATTCTCATCTGGAACGAGAAATCAGAGTCAACGTAGTTCGCCTACCTACGGGAAAGAAGGGGAAGGTTGCTCGCTAGGATATCGCATCCTATGCCTACGTACTTTCATACAGCATGAAAGATCAGAGCAAACGTAGTTCGGGCCACGTACGACACAAGTCTGTTTTGATTGCTTTTATCTCCTTCTGAAAAAGGGTTTTTCTGATTACTGGTCCAAACGGACAAAAATGACGTTTTGATGAGTTCACATTCTTTTACGGAAGAAGTGTCTTTTATTGTGTTTGAAATATTTATTGTGTTTTTCTGTTTGTTTTGAGAAAGAAGAGACAGAACTCTAACCTATGGTTGCAAAGGGAATCAAACTAACCTAATGTTATCATGCATGGGTTAAGACCTAATGTCTATCATGTTCCTCTCTTGCACAGAGAGAAACAGAGATCCTAAAGGATAAACGGAAACATAAACAATAGCATATATACAATAAAGCAGTAAAATGCATGGATGCAGCAATACAAGCGAGGCAAGGGAGCCCCACTCAACCTCGAACCCAGAAAACAACAGGCAAAAGCGAACAAAATTCGCTTTCAACCTAACAGGTTAAAGGCAAACAATACAGTCAGGGAAATTCAAACAATACATCAAAATTATAAACAGCAAAAATAAACAGCAAACATCAGCTCTGCACAGCAAGATTCATCAACATCTGCCTTCAAGTCATCTTCAACCATCTACAAGCTTCAAGCAAGCATCCGTCTTCATCTTCAAGCCTTCAAGCAAGGTTTCTATCTTCAATCTCTCAGGGCTTTTCTTCAAGTCCCAATCTCCAAGATGAGCAGCAGTCAACAAGATGGATGGGATGTTAAGCAATCAGTTGCCTACCAAGGGTGGCCTACTGATTGTTAACATGATCTAGACAGTTTTCTCTCAAAAGTTCTATCTTTTAAATACATTCACTAATCCTTCCAAAGGAAGGAGGTGGATATTTAAAAGAGACTTTGAATCATAGATAAAGAATGGAGGCAGACAAGACCTTCCATGTTTGTGAATCAAGTTTCCTACTCTAGAGCTCTGCCTGACTCCTAGATCCTATAACCTTCAACAGCTGCCAGCAAGAGACTCTTCACCAACTCTAGAAATTGGTCTTCATTCTCTTAATCTTCAATGGGCTTCATCAGCACAGTCTTCAGCTCAAACCCAAACCCCAAGCAGGCCCAATACCCCACACAGTCAAATAATAACCCTAGAGAGGGCACACCACTCAATCAAGCAAATACAAGCAACATACTAATAGTAGTAGTAGAATAGGGGAAGCCTAATACTTTCTAAGGGATCTATTATCTACCCCTAATACCCCTATAGTCCCATACCCCAAAATTCAAGCTACAACTCCTAAAAGAAATGATTTATCACACCTATGTCACACCTAAACCCTAATTTTGATCCCCCTAATCACACCTAAACAAACCATCTAAAATTTAGTCCTAAAATCATGAATTAAATCTCATAAGAAAATTAAAGTCCTAAGTGAAGTACTCTAAAAAGAATGGGTCCAAAATATAAAAGGATCTAGCTAAACTAAAATCAACAAGATCAAGTATTAAACTAAACATCATTTAAAACCTATTTAAAAGAAAAATATACTAAAAATGCAAAAACAAATTAAAATGCTAATTTTATTATATGACAATTTTCTTAACAGAAATATAAAAAAGATGCAAAAACAACCACTTAAAAATATGGAATTTTCAATTTGTTATGATTTTTCAAACAATTAACAAAAATAAAAGAAATTAAAATGATTTAGAATTGGTTAGGGGTGCAGTTAGTATTTATTTAAGTTGAAAAATGGATGATGGGCCCAGACTGGGGGTGCGCGGAGCAAGGCGCGTCTGGGCCCAGTTAATCAGAAAACACAAAAAGAAAATAAAAAAAGAAAACGGTGCAAATAGTAACTATATTAGTTCAATTGAGGTTGGGCCTGGATATTGGTGGTGCGAATATCATTCTCAACTTAAGCCCACCAGAGGGTTTTAAGTGAAACGGTGCGCTTAAGGCACCCAACTTCCCTCCAAATTCAACTTTAAATCGTGGCCGTGCGATCACATTCTCAGTCAACATGGTCTTGCTCAATCCAACGCCTCCCAGTTCGTCTTCTCCAAATGCCTCTTAGGGATTTCACAAATCGTGCTTCCATGCACGAACTCACCATCACTCGTCCACCACAACCCAACACCTCCCAACATCTCTCACCACTACACACACCCCCTGGTCCATTTTTCTCTAAAACTCAATCTAGAGCCAAACCCGATAGGTAGAAGACCTTGGTTCCAACACTTTACACTGAGATCAACCTTGATGATTCTTGCTAACTCTTACACTAATGCATTCTACATGTTGTGCTGATCATTCTAATCTATCTAGCTAAGATTAACATGCCCTAACCTAAGCGTTCTAAGTCAAAACAGTTTTGGTGCTCATGTAAAAACCTCCATGAAATTCAGCCAAACTCTCCAGAATTATTCCTCTAACTACCTAGGTCATTCTTATCCTAACCAACCTACATCATGCTAACTAAATTAAGCCAATTCGATAGAAATACTAACCTGGTTTAAAGTTGAAAACAGAGGGATAAAATCACCACTTCAAGCTCAACAATGCTCAAATGGCAATCAATAGACCAAGATCTTGATTCTGTATGCACTAGTTCTTGCTTAAACCCCTTGGATTCTTGTAACCAATTCCTTTTGCAATTTGGATGATACACTTGATAGCACATGAATTCTGCTTCAATTCAACCAGATCTTGATAGAAACTTGCTCTATGATGAATGTAGATGATGATAGAATCAAGAATTTTGAAGAATGATGAAGATTTGATAGAGCTTTGTTGTAATTTGCAAAATTGAGGAATGAGATGTAACTATGAGTTTCAACCAAAATGAATCACCAACCAATGATTGGATCCACTCTACTCAATATATAGACACTCATGGAACCATCTAGAACTTGTTAGAAACTTCTTGTGCACAAATCCCTTGAATTTTGGCATGTGTAACTTCATACATAAGCAACCAATGATATCTCTCAAACTTTGAACTAAACTCAAAAATCTAATATTGCCAATCATCTCAAAACATTCTTTCCAATCACAATGACCTCTAATTTCATCTCATTTGGACATATTATGAAAAATCTCATTTTTAGGTCACTTTTATTCATTAAATTCACCTTTTAATTGACCAAATTTGGAACCTTGAGCTATGAGCATTTCCAAACTTTCATGATCACTTTTATAGACTCAAAATGTCATTTGGAGCAAGTTTGATGTTGTGAAGTTTTTCATTTGAAGCTTCCTTGTATGAGTTTTGGGCATAGGCTTGAAATGACCTGTAATTCTCAAATGACCAAAATACCCTTTGCTTGCCAAGGTCATAAGTAGAGTTCCACAAATCAGATGAAGGCATACCATACCTTTCTAGAGAGCTAAGACAATGAGGAACAACTCTCATGTTGTCCAGAAATTCATTTGAAAACTCCTTGAGGGGTAAAAGTTGCTTGGAAGACAAGTAACTTTCACAGACAAAATTTCAGATGCCTCAGATGACCTGTAACTTGCAAGGACCATAACTTGAGTTATATAAATCTCCTTGATGTATTCCACCACTAAAATTAAAGGTCTTGAGATCCTCTACAAGTTTCATGTTGGCCAAGGATCCATTTGAAGCTTGCATTTTGAATTATCTTGCTTGGAAGTTTGACCTAAATCAAGGGATTTTACACAGAAACCCTAATTTAGAAACCTCTATTCTTCTTGATTTCTCTTGATTTCGCCTTGGAACAACACCATATCCATATCTACATGTCAAATGATGAACCCCACATCTCTCAAATAGACCTTGATGCCTTTCAATCAATCATTTGACCTAGGGTTGACCCAGATGAAACCCTAGTTGATTGTCTTCAACTGCAACTCTTGTGATCACATCAATGACTTGTTTCACTTTCAAAATGACTCTCCATGTCTTCCATGATGTCTATATATACTCCATGACCTCAATTCACAGCTCACAACTTCTTTGATGATCTTCAAATACACTCAAGATAGGAGAGAGATCCACTGCTTGATCCACTGACTTCTTAGATTTCAATTTCTTTCTGATGACTTGGATAGGCCTGAATTTGAACAACAACCTCTTGATAGGCTCATAGAGATGAGAATAGTACTTGGTCCCCTGTTGGATAACTTGCTATGTTATGCTATGCAGATGATTAGACTATGTACATGACTTTATATGCAAATGCTAATGCAATTGAAACATAAACCAAGTGAAATAGGTTGAGCAAATTTAGGGTGTAACACTTAGGATCTATGACATTTTGATATTAATGATTATAGGAATACCTTAACGAATATAATGAGAAAGATTTTTAGACAATGACAACGATAATTCTAAAATACAAAAGTGTACAGACAAGTGTTTGACACTGGTTGACTTGTGGATTTTTCTCAACCGGTACTCGTAATGTCTTGAAAACTCTTTGAATGGGGATAAAAAGAGATAATCTTCTTATAGGAAGATATATTTGAGATCATAGTCTATATATAGAATGATAATCATTTAGAATTCTCATTATTTCGAAATGGATTATCTTGACATCCACTTATATTTAAGCACATATTCAATTAAATAATTAATTATTAAATATAATTAATTATTTTATTTACTTACTCAACCGATTAAGATTCTTATATATATATATATATATATATATATATATATATATATATATATATATATATATATATATATATATATATATATATATATATATATATATATATATATATATATATATATATATATATATATATTATATATATATATATATATATATATATATATATATATATATATATATATATATATATATATATATATATATATATATATATATATATATATATATATATATATATATATATATATATATATATATATATATATATTATATATATATATATATATATATATATATATATATATATATATATATATATATATATATATATATATATATATATATATATTGCTCTGTCCCGCTCATCACACGGGGTCGGCCCAATCCATCTCTCCGTCGTGGAGGGCCTAGCTCATTGATCAGTTGTCGCGCGCGGATCAAAACAAGTGTTTTTTATGAAAACGTAATACAGCGACAATTCAACTCGGATATCGTCTTAAGGATTCTTTTATGTGATTAATCTACCAAATTCGAAATGGAGGGGGAGTTGGTTCGGTTTCTGATCGGATAAATAAATAAAATGCAATTAAGCGGTTAAAATAAGTGATTATCAAAATAAGTCAATCTACTGTTTTCGGTCCCGACTTATCACGGGTTTCTACCTTACCAATTTCCTAAGCGATTTCGATCTCTATTCGATTCCTATGTCAATTAACAAGCGTAAAAGACATAAAATAGATTAACAATCCTATATTCCAAATTAAGCAAACGGATT
>CAWUDS030006655.1:0-32890 GCA_963859935.3 Lathyrus sativus
TTCACGAACTTTGTTGTGTTTGCTGGCTTGCTCGCTAGGTGAGTTGGTAGCGAGCCTTCGCTGGCTTGCTCGCTAGGCGAGCAGAGCGATGACAGCAAAAACCTGTTACGACCAGAGCTGATTCTTGTCCAAATACTCATACGATTCACCTACCCAATGCCCCCAAAACATCATTAAAACATCCCTACGATCATACGACGATAACGACACAAAATCTATTGTTTATTAGGCCAATCTGGCAACATTTGCACTGCCTAAAACACTATTTTTCTGCAATTGCTCTGAGTGCATCAGAGTTACTCACATATGAAACATTCTTATTCCTACAGGGTCCAACATATCACAACCCAAGGTTTTGGCCACGAAGGCTAAGGTTCCTTTCTCATGTCAATATTCAGTATTACATACCATTACCTCTAACCTCAAAGCTTTATCATCAAATTCTCTACTTTCCCACAACCAACCCACAATACCTTAAATCATAAACCACATAAACCAACCATAAACATATCTAAAGGCATACATAGAAAATCATGAACATCGATACTTCCCATACATTGGTTGATTCGCAGCTTTCACGATTAACTTTGGGATCTTCTGCCTCCAACCTATCAAACCATCAGTTCAAATCTATCAAACTCATTGAAATCACCATCAGAAAGGCAACAATAATTCAATCAAAATCCCTAAACCCTTAAATCAGTTTAAACACATTGAATCACATATTAAAAACAATGAAGGTAATACTCCCTATACCTTAATTGCCGACCCTAGGCCTTTCTCCTTGATTCTTTGCAAAACCTCGCGAAGCTTTTGCCTCAATCCTCTTCCTCAGAGCTCTGGCCTCTATTTCTTCCATTTTCACGGTCTAACAAGAATGAATCTTAATTCCCTCAAAATTCCTTTTTGTTAAACCTAACTTTGGGCCTTTAAAATTGGGCTTTCCAACTTCACCCTCACTAACTCCTCCTCGATTGTCCACTTTGCCCTTAATTCACTTATAGTTATTTAAATTAATAATAATAATACCAATATATTCATATTATATACTATTATTTAAATAAATAACCCAAAATCCATAATTCTCAATACTTCATACCAAACCACCGCAAATCACCAAAATACGAATATTCATATTTAAATAATTAAATAAATATTCTAATAAATTTGGGGTGTTTGATCGCGACTTTCTATGTCTAATACAAACTTAACTGCAAGTGCACAGTCTATCGCGTAGTAATAAAAGATATCGATCCCACAAGGACTCGTAATCAAACTAGTGTTCTCGGAGTTACTACGTTTAGCTAGGTAGATAATGTTTAAGGGAATAATTTTTATCACTAAAAGGAACAAAAAAACGTTACTTGAATTATAATTACGCGAATCGATATGCAATAATTATGTTCTTCGGGATTTGACAAGTTACCGGTATATAAAATATTTTCAGAATTTATTTAAGAAGAAGAATAGTGATCTAAAGACCTTCGTCTCACGATGGTTGTTGACGCTAGTCGCAACTCTAAGGCGGAACGTATGTTGTCGCTATCCCATTCGGGGTTAAAATCGCTTTTTGGAAATCTCTAAGTTCTAATCTATTTTAAAGTGCTTTCGTTGTTATTAAAACAAATGCTAGTGTTTACTATCTGGTCCTAGCCGCAGCTGTCGCTTGTTGGCTCGTACCTTAATTAATTTCCCACTGTCGTGGCAAAACTACTTTTAAATAAGTTTTCGCTGTCGCGACGAACGTTTATTCAGGAAATAAGTTTAACCACTCAGGCCATAAACAACTTTTGAAAAAGAAAGTTTTTAACCGGTTATTATCAAATCCCGTCTGAATTATTATTACATATCGATTACTCTGGTTTAGCTAGACATGGATTTGGAATAAGTAAAACATAAATAAAAACAGAAATCTAGAACATTCATATTACTGGGAATTAAAGTTACAATTAACGAAATAATAAAAACCTGTAATGTATCCAATTGGCTTTTGGCCAAATCCCAACGGTGTCGGCAGGATTGTGTCTTCAAACCAATAGAGCGCATAAATGAATATTGTAGAAATGGAATACAGGAAAAAGGAAAGGAAACAAAAACAACAAGAATGAAACTAAATTTGCTCTGGAAAATAATTTGGGCAGCACTTCGTTATCTGAATGCGGATCTCTTTCTCAGCTCCCCTCCTTCCCCTTTTATAGAGGTAAATGCTAACGGTTGTAATTTGAAGAAGGTGGACTTGGAGTCAGAAAAATTAGGGAGTAGTGGTCCATTATTTGGGACTTGGAACTGGCTTTTGCACGGTTTAATTGAAGCTTTGCGTTTTTGCCTGCATGACGGTCGTCATGGAAGCGTGACGGTCGTCACAGCAGCAAAATGCGCATTCTATGTTTTTCATGTTGTTTTCATCTGGTTTTCGTCCATATTTCATCTGTAATTGCTTCTTTTCTTCATATTGCTTTGTTTGGACATGATCTTCAAATACCTGCAAAATATCAGACAAATAACATGGAAGAAACCTGAAATTGGATTGAAACCAGTCGAATATTAGTTGAATTATACGTCAATATATATATATATACGATTTCGCGTTATCAGTGTTACAACTCTCCCCCACTTAAAAGAATTTTCGCCCTTGAAAATTACCTCAACGAAATAGAGTCGGATACGACTCCCTCATCTGATCTTCACGCTTCCAAGCCCAACTTTCTCCAGTTGTTCCTTCCAAAACTTCCTTTACCAAGGAAATCTCTTTACCTCGCAGTTGCTTCACTTCTCGTTCATCAATCCGAACTGCAAATACCTCAACAATCAAATTATCTCTCACTTGTACATCATCCATCTGAATCACATGTGACAGATCTGTGATGTACTTCCTCAACTGAGACACACGAAACACATCATGCAAATTCGCAACGACCGCAATAAAGCAATCTGACATGCTACTTCTCCCACACTTCTGTTGCGCCACTCTGATACGGACCAACAAACATGGTGTGAGCTTTCGAGATTTTAAAGCTCGACCAACACCAGTTACCAGCGTAACTCTCAAAAACACGTGATCTCTTTCATGGAATTCGAGTGTTTTCCTCCTCTTATCATGGTAACTCTTCTGACAAATTTGTGAAACTTTCATCTTTTCTTGGATCCTCTTAATCTTTTCAGTCGTCTCTTGCGCAATCTCAGGTCCGAGTACAACACTCTCGTCTGATTCATACCAACACAAAGGATTCCTGCATCTCCCTACCATACAATGCCTCATACGGTGCTATTCCAATACTAGAATGATAACTGTTGTTCAGGTAAACTCAATCAACGACAAATGACTATTCCACGATCCACCTTGATCCAACACACAAGCTCTCAGCAAATCCTCTAAAGACTGGATAGTTCTCTCTGTCTGTCCATCCGTCTGCGGATGATAAGTAGAACTCAATCTCAACATGGTACCCAAAGCGTCTTGCAAACTCTTCCAGAATCTCGATGTAAATCTCGAATCTCCATCTGACACAATACTTGAAGGGATACCATGCAGTTTCACAATCTCATCAATATACACTTCAACCAGCTTCTACAACGAATAATTGATCCTCATCGGTATAAAATAAGCTGATCTAGTCAATCTATCCACAATCACCCAAATCGAATCCAATCCCTTCAAAGTCTTCGGTAGGCTTGTCACAAAACCCATAAAAATGCTATTCTCATTTCCACTCTGGAATATTCAACGGTCATTGATGTTCAATCTTTGTCCTCTGACATGTCAAACAAGCCTAAACAAGATCGACAATATCTTTCTTCATACATGGCAACCAAAACAATTTCCTCAAATCCTGGTACCTCTTCGTAGCACCGGGATGGATACTCAATTTACTTCGATGTCCTTCCTCAAGAATACTCTTTTTCAACTCAACAATATATGGAACACAAACTCTATCACAACATCTCATGGTACTATTTTCATTAATCTAAAAATCAGCTCTTTGACTTTGATTCATCAAATTCAACCGATCTACCAACTCAAATCAGATTTCTGACCTTCTTGAATCTCATCAAGAATACCACTAGTAAGCTTCAACATACCAAGCTTAACTCCATAAGAAGTCTCTTCACAAAACAAACTCATATCACGAAATTGCTCAATCAGTTCTAACTCTTTTACCATCATCATCGGTATATGCGAAGATTTCCTACTCAATGCATCAGCTACCATATTTTGCTTTACCCATATGGTAATTCAAACCAAAATCATAGTCTTTCAGAAGTTCCAACCATCTCCTTTGCCTTGCATTCAATTCTTTCTGATTGAAGAAATACTTCAAACTCTTATGATCAATAAACATCTCAAATCTCAAACCAAACAAATAATGCCTCCAAAGCTTCGACACAAACACAACAACAACCAACTCTAAATCCTGTGTTAGATGATTCCTCTCATGCACTTTAAGTTGCCTTGAAGCATAAGCTAAAACTTGCTGGTGTTGCATTAACACACCTCCCAATCCCATCAAGGAAGCATCACAATATACAACAAATGGTTCTGCCGGATTCGGCAAAATTAAAACATGAGTTGCTGTCAACCTTTTCAAAAGCTATTGAAACTTTCTTCACACTTTACATCCAAAAAAAAAACTTGAACCTTCCTAGACCACTGCGTCAATGGCAAAAGATAACTTAGAAAAATCCTTTAATGAATTTTCAATAATAACCTACCAACCCAAGAAAACTTCTAATCTCAAAAATAGGTTTTGGAGCTTCCCATTGCGATACAGCTTCAACCTTCGACATATCAACCGCAATAACTCTGCTCGAGATCATATGACCAAGGATACTCACTTCCTTCAACCAAAACTCACACTTTGACTTGCATACAACTGCTTCTCTTTCAACGCTGAAAGCATAATTTTCAGATGCTCAGAATAATCCTCTTTACTCTTCGAATATATCAAAATATCATCAATGAACACAACCACGAACTTGTCCAAATAAGGATGGAAAATCCTGTTCATATACTCCATAAATACACATGATGCATTAGATACACAAACGACATCACGAAATACTCACAATTGTCCATACCTTGTTTTAAAAAATAATATCCTGAATATCTTCAGCCTTCACACGAATCTGATGATACCCAGATCTCAAATCTATCTTACTGAACACACTTACAAAAAACCAACTGATCCATCAAATCATCAATCCTTGGAAGTGGATACTTATTCTTGATAGTCACCTTGTTCAATAGTCCTATAATCCACACAAAGCCTCACATAACCTTCTTCCTTCTTAACTAACAAAATAAGTGCACCCCACAGTGACACATGCAGACAAAAGAACCTCTCTTCAAGTAGATCTTCAAGTTGATTCTTCAACTTCTTTGATTCCGGTATAGACATACGATATGGAGCCATCGCTACCAAACTAGTTCCAGGAACTAAGTCGATCGTAAACTCCACTTCATGTTCCAGCGGTAAATCACTTATCCCATCAGGAAAAACTTCCAGATAATCAAAAATAATTGGCACACCACCAACTTCCCCAATTTATTAACACTCAAAGTTTCCATCAAAATAAACATCTCAGCACCATCCTGCACCGACTCACCAAAACAATCTGTAAACACTCAGCTTAACTCAAAACAATCCACTGCACACGTCATCTAAGCTTGTAAGAGACGTCTATCCCATCCAACATGACCCCGTCTACTTTCAACAAGAGATTAAGGGTGATCAGTTCCTCAATTTTGTCAATAGACTGCCGAAAATCATGATGGGGCATAAACCATCTTTACCAGACTATAAGAGCGTTCATCGACACACTGAGCCACCACTACACACCTTGAAGCATTTTGGAGAAGCACAAGCTTCTCCCCCACTTGTTTCATTCCCACTTCTGCAGACAAAGGTTAGAAAAAAAACGTGTACCGACAGTTTTTTCACACATACGTCGCATACTAGGGAACAAATAAACATTAGACAACTTGGCCGAACTGAACGACCTACTCTGATACCACTGATGTAACACCCTTTTCTACCCCACAAATATTATGGCAAAATAATCGAATTTATTAGAGTAAAATTTTAAACGCTATAAAATCACCTCAAAGGGCGTACATTTCTCAATAAATTTAAATCAAGATCGATGTTTCGTAAGCAACGGGTTTTCTCAAAATTACTCAAAAGTGCTCAAATGACAGCGGAACTCAAAAAGGCAAATCCAATGTTTTTCTTGCGCCGCAAGGCAATCAACATAGCAAAAACTTAATAAAATATAGTTTAACTCAAAGACCCCAACCCAATGTTACACTATCATAGCAAGAGCCTCTAAGTCAACCACAATGGCCAACGACCCAAAAACTTCAAAAGTCCTCGATGGTACCCACAGCTAAACCTGGTTATCTGCATGTTACCCACGTGGAGGCAACATTCAAACAGGCAGGGTGAGTAAAATGATTCATAATAATAAATATGTAAAATGGCATCATTTTCATATACAACATCATCGTAATCATCAAGGAACATCAAAGGCCACAACATTATAATTTACACCAAAATGTCACATAAATGCAAATGCAACAACACTCATGCATGTGGTACCAATCAACAAAATTCGACGGGCACTGGGCCATCAACCCTCCATAGATCCACAACAGTATGATCGATTCTACACGAGAACCGGAGCACAACAAAATACCTCACATCCGTACAATGGGACTGAAGCCACAAATATCAATGTCCTAAACCGAAGTCCTGATGCATATGAATGCATGATGCACACGTCAATATCATCATCATAATAAAATCATTAGGTGCATCATCATTAATCAAAATCATCATAACAATCATGTCATCATAAAATCATCAAAACCTCGTGAAATCAACATCATAAATCATCACAATTATTCATGGGAATTCATCATACATTCATGTATTAATCTCATAAAAATCACAGTCATACTCATGGTAATTCATCAGAGAAAATCATAGCATCAAAGCATCAAGACATCACTGCACAAGATTAGAATTTGTGAAACTCTGCTACGTTCGCTAGCAAGTTAGTTGTGTGAGTCTGGGGCGAATATTCATCGTGCAAAGGATTCTTCGCTGTGCGAACTCGTGATTACAGTAAATCGCTGTTATGCACCAGCACCAAAACTAGACCAAAAACCTCTATGATTTCCTTCCCCAATGCCCTAAAAACATCCCTAAATCATTCCTAAGGTATTACGGCGATATAGGCACAAGATCTACGACTTATTAGGCCAATCCTGTATCATATTTAGCCTCCAAGTCCCATAAATTCTTACAACTACACCACGGTCATTAGAGTTCTCACTATCCAATTACCCTATACGGCTAAAACCTCAACAACAGATTTTGGCCACGAAGGCCTAATTTCCTTTACTCTCAAATCAGTCTCAAACCTATCAGATCATAGGTTTAAATCCCTATACGGTTAAAACCTCAACAACAGATTTGGCCACGAAGGCCTAATTTCCCTTATCTCAAATCAGCCTCAAACCTATCAGACCATCAGTTCAAATCTGAAACTGATTGAACTCACCATCAGAAAGGCAACAATAATTCAATCAAAATCCCTAAACCCTTAAATTAACTTTAAACACATTGAATCACATATTGAAAATAATGAAGGCAATACTCCTCATACCTTAATTTCCGACTCTAGGTCTTTCTCCTTGATTCTTTGGAAACCTCGCGAAGCTTTTGCCTCAATCCTCTTCCTCAGAGCTCTGGCCTCTATTTCTTCCCTTTTCACGGTCTAACAAGAATGATTCCTAATTCCCTCAAAATTCCTTTTTGTTAAACCTAACTTTGGGTCTTTAAAATTGGGGTTTCCAACTTCACCCTCACTAACTAATCCTCAATTGTCCACTTTGCCCTTAATTCACTTATATTGATTTAAATTAATAATAATACCAATATATTCATATTATATACTATTATTTAAATAAATAACCCAAAATTCATAATTCTCAATACTTCATACCAACCACAGTAAATCACCAAAAATACGAATATTCATATTTAAATAAATTAAATAAATATTCTAATAAATTTGGGGTGTTACATATACCACTAGCCACATTAAATGTCCATGTATTATTCTCCTTAAGATACACGTGCAGCTTAAAAAGACACTCACATTTTCTCGAATCGATGTCATCCCATTTCAACTTTCGAAAAGGTTTTATGTACTTGCCACTTATTTCACATCTCTTTGTCAAAAATGTTGATCTTCTAGTAGAACCAGAATTTGACCTCCCGATTACAATTCTGAACCCTAACTTTGCATCCCCCGTACAAATACATTGGAGCTATAAGTGTTCAAAATCGAACCGACCCAATAGAAAACTGTTAATCAAACCAAACCAAAAATTGTGTTTGGTTCAGATGTGTTTAGGCTATTTTTTTAACAGAACCACACAATTCGGTTTGGTTTGCAGTTTTCATTTTGCAAACTACACTAAACCAAACCAAACTGGATTATGTTATAACTCAAATTTGACTTAACCCACATCTATCCAAAATCCAAACCTATTTAGCCTTAGTCTTACGAATACAAATGATTTTCTCTTCCTTACACTTAGCGTTTAAGTTTCATCTATTTCAAATCGCTCATAGCAGTATCTTGCATTCTTCTTATCTTCTTCACAAGGTACATCTTGGTTCTTGTTTTATAATATCTCATCTCTTATGTTATTTCTTTTTCATCTTCTCATTTTGATGCTATTGTTCTCTCTTCCAATTTTGTTTTTGTTGTGCCTCTTCTTCTCTAATATCTCTTCTCTTTTATTTTTTATTTTTCATTTTCTTTAATCTATCATCTAATCATTTGTTTGTTTCCATTTCATTATAATGTTTTTGATGTTGTTTTATGCTACAATTTTATGTTTTTTATTTCACTTTTGTCTAATGTGGTTTTTGTATATTAAATGGGAAGTTGTTGTCAAAATATGATGAGTTTGTTGTTATTTGGTAATGTATAAATGACTAAACACAAAGTTATATTGTCGTGTATGTATGCCTCAATAAAATTCTTGAAAAAAACCAAACTAAACAAATAAGCACAAACCACATTAATTTGGTTTGGTTTGGTTTTATTTCTAAAAGACAATCGAACCAAACCAAACTACGCGTTTTTTCTCTTACGACTCAGATGACTTTTAGCATCAAAACTGCCTAAATTACACCGCAAACACCCCTAATTGGAGCTTATGCTCATGCTCACGAACATCAAATTCCTGTTTATTTGTAAATTGCTTACCAACATCTACCTCAACACCAACCAAGATACATTATATTTGGGTACAACGTTAGGCTCTATAACACCCCAAATTCTTGAAATATTTATTTAATTTTATTTAAATATGAATATGCGTAGTTTTGGTGAATTTCGGTGGTTGGTGTGAATATTGAGAATTATGGAGTTTTGAGTTATTTATTTAAATAATAGTATATAATATGAATATATTTGGTATTATTATTAATTTAAATAAATATAAGTTGATTTAAGGAAAAATGGACATTTGAGGAGGAGTTAGTGAGGGTGAAATTGGAAAGCCCATTTTAAAGGTCCAAAGCTAGATTTAACAAAAAGAAATTTTGAGAGAATTAGGATTCATTCTTGTTAGACCGTGAAAAGAGAAGAAAAAGAGACCAGAGCTCTGAAGGAAGAGGATATAGGCAAGGTTTCGTGAGGTTTCCAAGAACTCAGAGGAGAAAGGTTTGGAATTGGCAAATTAAGGTATGGGAGTATTACCTTCATTGTTTTCAATATATGATTCAATGTATTTAAAGCTGATTTAATGATTTAGGAGGTTTTTGAGTTTGAGGAAATTAGGCATTCATGACCATATCTGTTTTTGAGGTTGTTTAAGTATGGGGAGTATTGCCTTCATTGTTTTCAATATGTGATTCAATGTGTTTAAAGCCGATTTAAGGGTTTGGGAATTTTGAGTATTGAATTGTTATTGCCTTTCTGGTGAGTTTAATGAATTTGAGGAATTTGAAATGATTGTCTGATAGGTTTGAGGCTGATTTGGGAGTAAGGGAAATTAAGCCTTCGTGGCCAAAATCTGTTGTTGAGGTTTTAACCGTATAGAGTAATTGATTATTAGAACTCTAATGTGGGAAAATTGTAAGGATTTTATGGGAATTGGAGGCGTAAATATGATACGAGATTGACCTAATAAGTCGTAAATTTTGTGTCTTTATCACCATAATACCTTAGGAATGATTTAGGGATGTTTTTGGAGCATTGGGGAAGGAAATCGTAGGGACTTTTGGACTGGTTTTGCTACTGGTGCATAACAGTGTTTTGCTGTAATCGCGAGTTTGCACTGCGAACAATCCTTCGCACAGAGAACACTTGCCCCAGACTCGCACGACGAATTGTCCAGCGAACGTAGCAGAGTTTCGCGGATTGTGTTCTTGTGCAGTGTTGTCTTGATACTTTGATGATGTGATTTTTTGGATGAATTACCTTGAGTATGACTGTGATTCATATGTGATTAATACATGATTGTATGATGATTCATATGAGTAATGATGATGAGTTATGATGTTGATTCTATGAGTTTTGATGATTATATGATGACATGATTGTTATGATGATTTTGATGAATGATGATGCACCTAATGAGTTTATTGTGAGGATGATATTGACGTGTGCGTCATGCATTCATATGCATTCTAGACTTCGGTCTAGTGTTTGATTCTTGTGGCTTCAGTCCCATTGTGCGGATGTGAAGTATTTTGTTGTGCTCCGGTTCTTGTGTAGAATCGATCCTATTGATGGAGATCTATGGAGGGTTGATGACCCAGTGCCCATCAACTTTGATGAATTGGTACCACATGCACGAGTCTTGTTGCATTTGTATTTATGTGACAATTTGGTGTAATTTATGATATTATGACTTTTTGATGTTTCCTTGATGATTATGATGATGTTGAATACGAAAATGACGCTAATTTATATATATGATCCCTATATTGATTATTATGAATCGTTTTACTCCCCCTGCCTATTTGAATGTTGCCTCCACGTGGGTAACATGCATATGACCATGTTTAGACGTGAATGTCGTCGGTGACTTTTTGGAGTTTTTGACTTTTGGTTGATTTTTGGATGGCTTATTTGAAATTTTCTCTCTTGATAATTTCAAAAGTTATGTGTCAAAGAGTTACTCAAAAATTTAACCTATAGACTTATTTTCCATTAATATAGATGTTAGTTTCTGTAATATTTTTTGAAAAAATTGAGATAACTCGTTTACGAAGTGTTTTGATGTGTTCTTGAAGAACGTCAAAAAGTTAACATCTAATTAATGAAAAATGTGTATCCTATCAAATCACGTTTTTATTTTTAAACAATATGACTTGCCAAATTGAAATATTTTTTTTTGGAGGTATGCGTAATAAGTTTTAAACTCTATGACTTGTCAAATTGAAATATTTTTATTAGACGTGTGTTATATTCCAATAAACCATTTTCTTTTATAAACCCATAAACCCAATTTTGATGCAGACACCAAACCTAAAACTCAGACACATTAGAACCAAAGGTTAAACCAAAGTTTCAAGGTAAATTTCGAAATTTCAATAAACTCGTAACCATTGTTGATGAAATTGAGATGTGGGTATCGTTGATGTCCCCGTAATTAACACATCAATATACTTTTTTGTTGTTGTTGTTGTTGATGGCAATCCTGAGACTGAATCATTATCTATTGGGAAAGGCTTTAGCTTCCCATTTCTGTGTTTATCATTTGCCATGTATTGCTTTGAATCTTCATTCCGTTTTGGGTTCTTATTCAACCTCTAGTAAGGGTAAATCCAACAATGAGAATTTCAATGATGGTTTTGGGAAAGTGGGTTATGAATTTTCTGAAGAATTAGGTTTTTGCTGCAAGTGTTAATGATAATGCAGGAGAAGATGATGAAGAAATTGAAGAGGAAGGTAGTGATATTGACGAGAGTCTTGAGATTATTAGTTCCTTTCATGGAAATGATAACAAAAAGAGAGAAAGTATTGCAAGATTTGAAATTGATGAGAGTGAATTTCGACACCCGTTGGTTAGGGAAGTTTGTAGGTTGATCACACTTAGGACAAGTTGGAACCCTAAATTTGAAGGAAATTTGAGGCACTTATTAAGGAGTCTCAAACCGAAACTTGTTTGTGCTGTTTTGCGGTCTCAAGACGATGAAAGGATTGCTTTGAGTTTTTTTTACTGGGCGGATCGGCAATGGCGTTATAGACATGATACTGTTGTGTACTATACAATGCTAGATATTCTTAGCAAGACTAAATTGTGTCAAGGTGCGAGGCGGGTTCTACGGCTTTTGACTCGCCGAGGAATTGAATGTTCTCCGGAGGCTTTTGGTTATGTGATGGTGTCGTATAGCCGTGCAGGGAAGTTGAGGAATGCATTACAGCTTCTGACCTTAATGCAGAAAGCTGGAGTCGAACCGGATTTATCCATATGTAACACTGCTGTGTATGTTTTGGTAAAGGGCGATAAATTTGAAAAAAGCGTTAAGATTCTTGGAACGGATGCAGGTGGCTGGAATTGAACCTGATATTGTCAGTTATAACTGTTTGATCAAAGGTTACTGTGATTTATATCGGATTGGTGATGCATTGAAGCTTATTGCAGAAATGCCATCGAAGGGATGCCCTCCGGATAAAGTTAGTTACTATACTGTGATGGCTTTTCTATGTAAGGATAGAAAAGTTGAAGAAGTGAAGCGTTTAATGGAGAATATGGTTCGAAATAGTAATTTAATGCCAGATCAGGTTACATATAATACACTAATCCATGCACTTTCGAAGCATGGACATGCAGATGATGCTCTTGCTTTCCTAAGGGAAGCAGAAGAGAAGGGTTTCCACATTGATAAGGTCGGGTATAGTGCAGTAGTTGACTCGTTTTGTAAGAAAAGGAGGATAGACGAGGCGAAGAGTTTAGTTATCGATATGTACTCGAAAGGTTGTAATCCTGATGTAGTGACATATACTGCTATTATTGATGGGTTTTGTCGCGTGGGAAAGATAGATGAAGCGAAAAAGATGCTGCAGCAGATGTACAAACACGGGTGCAAACCAAATACCGTGACGTATACAGCCTTGTTGAATGGCCTCTGTCGCAATGGAAAATCATTAGAGGCTAGGGAGATGATACGTGTGAGCGAGGAGCATTGGTGGACCCCCAAATGCCATTACGTATAGCGCTGTGATGCATGGACTCCGCAGGAGGGAAAATTGTCCGAGGCATGTGATCTGATTAGAGAAATGATCAGAAAAGGTTTCCTCCCAAATCCAGTTGAAATTAACCTGCTAATAGAGTCACTATGTAAAAATCAGAATGTAGTAGAAGCTAAAAAGTTCTTAGAAGAATGTCTGCATAAGGGTTGTGCCGTTAACGTGGTAAACTTCACTGCTGTAATTTACGGTTTCTGTCAGATTGGTGACTTGGACGCAGCTCTATCGGTGCTAGACGACATGTATTTAAGCAATAAACATCCTGATGCCGTCACATACACAGCACTGTTTGATGCATTAGGGAAGAAAGGTAGGTTAGACGAGGCTGCCGAGTTAATAGTATAAAATGCTCGGCAAGGGTTTTGATCCAACTCCTGTAACATACAGAGCAGTCATTCATCGTTTTTGCCAATGGCGACGAGTAGATGATATGATGAAAACTATTGGATAAAATGCTCGCTAGGCAGCCATTTAGAACAGTATACAATCAAGTTATTGAAAAGCTTTGTGATTTCGGAAACTTTGAGGAGGCTGAGAAGCTACTAGGGAAGGTTTTGAGAACAGCATCGAAACTTGATGCTAAAACATGCCATGTTCTGATGGAAAGCTATTTGAATAAAGGGATTGCTATGTCAGCGTATAAAGTTGCTTGTCAAATGTTTAGACGAAATTTGATTCCTGATTTAAAATTGTGTGAGAAAGTGAGCAAGAAACTGATGTTAGACGGTAAATCGGCAGAGGCCGATAACCTGATGTTAAGATTTGTTGAGCGTGGAATACAGCAAAATGAGATGCATTTGTGAAGTTTGATGTTATTGTAAGATTAAAATGTTATAGCAATGGTTCTATTTTCAATTCTGTTCATATTTTTTCTTTGCAGGTATTCCATTTTTGTTGTGTTCAATGTGTTGATACTTGATACACGTACATAAACTTTTAAGGTTTTAGATTAAGAACTTTTAAGGTTCTATTTTCAATTTTTTTCCTAAACAAATCCTTAAAATGTAGTAGTTCCACAATCACATAGTATTAAGTAGTAAGTTTCATTAACAGAATAAACATATCTATTGTTTAAACTTCAAAAAAAATATTATCTAGATCTAAACATACTGTTTTCATGTTAAATCATTAATCGAATGGTTGATTTAAGTTAGTAGAAAATTAAATATAAAAAAAATCAGTAGAAAATTGAGTATACAAATAAAATTGTTAAAATAATTTATTTTTAAATGAAAAATGAATCATATGATTAAATTAAAAAAATTACATTTATAAATACTTACGTATTGTATTTTTATAAAGCTAAATTACAATTTTGATTTTTTAATTTTTTCTAATTCATAAAATTAGTTTTTTTATTTTAACTTTAAACAGTTTAATCATTTACTCAAGTTTTTTGATAGAAAATTGCAAATTTTAAGTGAAAAAAAATATGAAAAATGAATTAGAACTAGAACGTTTAAATTTAAAGTCATAAATCAGATAAAATAAGGGAACAAGGTTAAACTTTTTTTTATAACAAATATTTAAGTATTTCTATCTTTATTTTATCTATTACAAGTATTATTTTGAAAGAATATCTATTTTAAATTTCGTTCTCATTAACTTTACAAGTATTATACATGCTCATAATAAAGATAATTCAAAGATTTTTTTTGAATGAGATTAAATAAAAACAAAGAAACTGATACAAACAAGAGAGGAGAGACTACACCAAAAACCTCTTAGGAAAAAACGAACTTAAAAATGACAAACCAATAATATTCTTTACAAAATTTGCCCTCAAAAAAATTAGGAATCAAACTGAAGTCAGTGTAATTTGTTACCGTAAGCCCCATGTTAGCAAGAGAGTTCGCACAACTATTCCCTTCTTTGAAGATATGAGAAACCACAAAAGACATATTCGCAATGATATTAACACAATTAACCCATCTGGTACGGATTTGCTAAGACACTTTGAAAGTAGGATTGAATCTTAAACAACAACTAGATAATCCGATTCTAACCAAATTTTATGTCAACCCTTCTCATGAGCGAACTCAATTGCTAACATAGCACCGAAGAGTTCGGAAATGAGAGAGTTAGAGACACCAAAAAAATTAGCAAAAGCTCCAAGAGACCTGCCACCAGAGTCTCTAGCAATAGCGCCACAAGCAAAGGGACCCGAATTGCCTAAAGAAGCACCGTCACAATTGAATTTAATCTAATCCCACGGAGGCGACTTCCAAAATCTTGGGAGCGCAAGGAGGCTGAATTCTAACTTTGAAATACTTCAACAGCTCAAAATCATGAGTTCCGATTTTGAATATCTCAAAATCTTTTTGCTCCCTCTCATTTGAATCCTTCTGATTCTCTTGTTTTTCCCTTCCCTTCTTTACATGCCCAAACCACCTAAATCTATTTTTTTACCATCTTATCTACTATAGGTGCTACCACAACCCTCTCTATAATATTTTCACTTCTAACCCTATCATGTCAGTCTTACAACACACCCAATACAACATCCTCATCTCTGCTGCTTACTTTATTCTCGTGTTGAGTCTTAACTGCCAAACATTTTATTTTGTACAACATCAAAGATTGTACTGCCGTTCGATAAAATTTTCCATTCAGCTTGAGTAATATCATTGTGTTTTATAAAACCCCTGAAGCCCTCCTCTGTTTTAGCCACCCATATTGAATGCGACGATTTACGTCTCCTTCTATTTCTTCATCATTTTGTATTACAGACCCAAAAAATTAAAATGTGTGACTTGAGGGGTGATATGATCTCCAGAACTTACATTCCATATATTCCGTCTTACTTCTACTTAGGCAACAACCATGTGTTTCTAAAGCTTCTCTCTTCTCTCCATGTCTTCAATATCTCATTTATGTCCTCCTTCGACTCCCCAAGTAAAACTATATCATTTTCAAAAAACATTCATCTTCGTGCTATCTTTTAGATGTGTTTCATGAGTACATCTAAAATTAAAGTAAAAAAATAGGGCCTTAGAGTTGAACATTGATTGATGCAAACCTATTGTAATGGAGGAAATTCTCGGTCTTTCCACCTTATGTACATACGCTAGTAGATACCCCTTCATACATATATTGGATAGCTCGAATATATGCAATCTTAACCCCTTTCTTCTCTAGGTCTTTCAATAAAATCTCTCTAGGATCTCGATCATATGCATTCTCCAAGTCAATAAAAATTAAGTGCAAATCTTGTTGGTCCATTCAATACTGCTCCATCACGCCTTGTACTAGATAGATCGCTTCTATTGTCTACCTTTCAGGCATAAAAACAAATTTATTCTCAGCGACTTAAGTCTCGTTTCTTAGTCTTTGTTCAATCACTCTTTCCCATATCTCCACTCACCAAACATTTGCTTTGAGCTCATAATTTCATCAAAGAGTTTGATGAGCCACTCAATACTTGTATCTTCAGGAATTTTTCATACTTTAATAGGTATGTTCTCTGATCTAATAAAAAAGAAATCTATCTGAGAATATGCCACCCTACCATTATATGTAATAAGATGCTTATCTCTTTTCATAAACTAGGTACTTGCTATAGTAAGACCCAAAGCAGACGAATACTCCTAGATGAATTTACCATCGGCATTCACCTTCTCTAGACCATACCCTTGTGCATGCTCTAAAAACCTCTTGTTACACCACCTACATGTCCATTTAGATCTCTCCTAGAAAAATCTTATCTCCTTGAGATATATCCTTAAGTAAGCCTTTTAAATCCTCCCAAAATTTTACCTTGAGGTGTTATACTAACCCAACCTACGGTGCGTAAGCACTAATAACATTAAAGGTATCTTGTTCCTCTATAAATTTCAAGGCTATGATTCGATATCCTACTCTTTTCACATCAACCATATCTTTATTCCACTCTTTATCCACAATAATCTCCACCCCATTTCTTGATTTAACTTCTTTGATATACCAAAGCTTAAATCTCGAGTTGTCTAATTTTTTTTTTTTTTGCTTTTTCACCTCTACACTTAGTTTCTTGTAGGCACATAAAATTGATATTCCTCCTAACCATAATGTCAACTATTTCCATAGATTTTCCAATAAGTGTGCATATATTTCATGATCCAAAAAAAACATACTATCATGAACTAACTTCTTTACCCACACTCATTCACGAAGATGTGGGAACCTTGCTTATTTTTAACTACATTCAGACGACTATGGATTGACCCTGGCTCTTTTGACACTATACTCACGACATACAATGTGTTGCTTACAGACAACAACCTATCATTCACATTATTATGTAGTTGATCTACGTCGTAAAGATTCAATAAAATTTTACGTTGGTTGTCATCTTTTTAACACAACCCTCTCCTTTTACCAAGACTTGAGTCTGACTATGCATAGCAATATTAACCTAGATCGAATTAATGTGAAGAAATAATATGATAATAAAATTAAATATTTTGTTGGATGATACATATAACAAGCAAAGTAGACTAAAATATTTATTTAGTGTATCGACCATTAAAAACACATTACAATATAAAAAATTATCTATTCTTTAACATTATTATATTATTGTTGATATTATTATGTGCCATAGTTATTATTTTACAAATCAAACTCATCATCGATAATATATTTATACATTTTTATTAAATACTTAACTTAATGATGCGACTTAGAAATGTTTATAGAATCAATGATTATATTTATGAGAAATGATATGCTTACACTATATGTTACAACTTACACCATCTTTTGATACGATTTTGTTTTTTCTTAATTATATTTAATAATTATTTTTATTTTTCTAATATAAATAAGGTTTAATGTATTTTTTGGTCTCTTAATTTAATTTTAGGTTTTATTTTCGTTCCTTATTTAGTAAATGCTCGTTTAAGTCCTTTAAATCAAGTTCTGTTAATCACATTAGTCATTTTTGTTAAATTTTTTCAAAATTTGTTAAAGTGGGCAGACGTGTTACCTTGACTGACATTTACTTGGCTGACTTGGAATTATTTTATTAATATTTTATTATTTATAATTTATTAAACATTATTATTCACAATATCTTTCTCACTTCTCCTAACTCTAGTCGTCACCTCTCTTACTCTCTTCTTCCTATCTCTTTCTAATCCTTTTTCGATTATTAAACCCATTCCCTTCGGATCTATTAACTCTCATAAGTTTTTTTGGTTTGGAATAACAAATACTACATATTCTTATGTTTTTTATGTGTTGTTTTAGATTGTGGGTATGAATGATATTATAGCAAGATGAGAATGCGATTGAGAAATAAGCTCCTTCTAATCCTCCTCCGCAGTTTCATGTTCATTTGTTTTGTAAAACGTTGACAGCTTCTGATACTAGTATACATTGTGGATTTCTTTCTTTTTCTTCTCCCTCATTGCGTTGTTTCTTCTTTTATTTTTTTCTCTTATAAATTTATAGCATAAATTGAAGGTGTTTTGTTTTTGATAACATGTCAAAGTAGTCACCTACGTTCTAGATCATCATTTAATATCTTTAATTTATATCTCTTGATTTCTTTTTCACTTAAATTCTATTATTTGTTTTGTTTGAGTATGATGTGTGAATTGAATTTTTTTCAGGGTTATGTTTTGTTACTCTTATTGTTTATGACTAATTTAGGAATTTTCAGAGGTGAAAATTGGGAGCTTCGATTTACATCTCTTGATTTCTTTTTCACTTAAAATGTTGTAGCTAGAGATGGAAGCTAAGGAAGAGTTGTGCCAAGTATATGGTGAAAGTGGTGTTCATATAAGTACATACTATTTCATGGAAGTGAAAAATCATCAATTTTAGAATTTCTCTTTTGTTTTTAGGTTGCACAATCTTTTCTTGCAGCTCGACAAAATGATGAAAGGAAAAACTACCAACTTAATGTCAAGTTTCAGGAACGTTTTCTTGAGCAGCAAAGTTCTGAAATTGCTCAGGATATTCATGATCATTTGTGCTGCAAATTCATCATCAACAATAGATCTAAGTTGTTTTGTTAATTCCTAGTTTGTATAGTGTAAATAACAATATTACACAAATTCGTGCAAGTTGATCGCTGATTTTTCACACTTTCAAATTTTATTTTTTATGTTGTGTTGTTGTGTCACTCTTTATTAAAATAACAAAACCTCTTAAGTTTAAATAAAATATTAGTTTTTTAATACAAATGTCGACTCAACTTATTAAAAAATGTCTTATTGTCATGTAAACGAAGTTAACGTTTTTAAAAAAATTAAACGATAAAAACCAATTTAACTAACGAAACTGTTTTTAAAAGACTAATATAAAATATATAAAATATTTATTAAATAAAAAAGTATAAAAAATTTAAAATTAAATTAAAGAAATTCAGCACTAATTAAACCTCCAAATAAGCCTATGCCATAAATGTATCTTAGAGGGTGTAGGTATTGGGTGTATGCTTTTTGGTGTTGGAATTGCATTCCTCTATATTTATATAGTTTTTTTATCTTGAAATACACTACGTATATTGTTGTGACAAATTATCAAATAAGAGCACACGTGTACGATAACAATTGGTTGCAACCCGATAAGAAATATGTGAACAAAAATCCTTAACAAGGCAAGTATATGTATAGAAATAAAATCTCTTCACTCAATCTCTGATTCTTATCTAACTCCATAGATATCAACACAGAAAAACGAAACAAGCATCGCCATAACTAGGGAAGAAGAAAAAATGGCAACAATAAGTGGTCTGAGTCTCTCAAACCCTAGGCTTCTCCTCAACTCACCGGGATTTCCACAAACCATCAGGTTCTCATCACCCTCGTCACTCTCGACACGCCAAACCTTAACCGGATCGGGACGGATGAAGATAGTTGGACCTGTCCATGCCGCACCAGAACAAATATCGAAGAAGGTGGAGGAGAGCATAAAGACAGCGCAGGAGACGTGCGCTGATGATCCTGTTAGTGGAGAATGCGTGGCGGCGTGGGATGAGGTGGAGGAGCTCAGCGCGGCGGCGAGCCATGCAAGGGATAGGAAGAAGGAGTCTGACCCGTTGGAGGATTACTGTAAGGATAACCCGGAGACTGATGAGTGCAAAACTTATGATAACTGAGAGTGTAAAAGTGAAACTGTTGCTTTATATGATGAGTATGATGAACATGATGAGATTTGAGTAGTATTGTACTTGAATTGTGTGTGTTTTTATGCATGTTTATGTTAGCATCATAGATTATATAGCATCTTAGAAGATAAATGTAATTTAAATTGAAAGATTTCTGCAACAGTGCTTTTACTTGATTTTTATGAACTTTGTTATCATAAGGGGATTGGATCTAGTAAGAACAATATAGTGTCGTGGCTTATAGAGACTCCAAACACCTTATGTGCTGTTGAAGATATACACACATTTATGTTTATATTTTGTTTAACAAATTTTGATAAAGTTTTCGGGAAAAAAAAGGTTCAGAGAAAACACACTACAGTTGGGTAGAAAACATGTTCCGGCCAAACTCAAGTAGGTGCGAGGGTCTCCTGCCTCTCCCTCTTGACAATTTCTACGGACCATACCCAATACCTTCTATCTTGGTGAGTATCAAATTCTTATTGATGAATTATTCCAATACGCGGAAAAAGCTATACTCGAGCTTAAGAGCGTTTAACCCTGAGATATACAGTATATAACAAGTTTAAGTAGGGTTTGAACTTGTCACTATGACTTGGATTAGGTTCGATGTAGCAATAAATACCTCAGAGTCATAGTAGAGGGAGAATATAACTAATACAAAAAATTATTGATGCAAAGCTTCTCACTCTATTGTACAATAAATCTTAAAGTCTCTAATAGTTTTTAATTGTAAAGAATTGTCACACATTTCTACTTTTAACAAATACAATTGATGTCCACCCTAGATCTTAGTAAAATTGATTTAAATCACACTTATTTTTAATCATTATTGCTTTCACCATATTCTCACGAAGAAGTTTGTGCAAAGTTTTGAGAAGAGTGTCAACACCATCGCGTGAGGGGAGGCTGGAGGGTGGAGAACCTAGCTCCTCTTGAAAAAGGTATGTTCGACAGATGATAATAGCAAGTATCACACTCGTTAAAGCTGCCAAAATTACTTATTTAAGGGCAAACGCAGTCAATGTTCTCCCCCAGAACAATTATCCCATGGTCATTACATTTCAGTATGACAATTCAGAAGTGAAATTAGTGTTGACTCCCCCAGAACAACATAGTAATTGATGAATTTTCGAGTTACAAAACGTTACTCGAAGTATGGGTCTCGCTTATTGATTCGTTTCAAAAAACACCACACGAATACGTTTTTTACTGGCAAAAACTCGTGTTCAAAATAAAAAAGAAAAAAATTCTATTTTATTTTGAGCATGGGCTTTTCTGGCCCAAGTGTATCTTATTTTTATCACGAATTTTTTTCCTTGATTAACAATAGTTGTTGTTTTCCCAATAGCCGCAGGTTCCTTAATTTTCTTATTTCCTCACAGGGGAAATAAGGTAATTAGGTGGTATAGCATTTGTATATGCTTAATCGATCTCCTTCTAACAACCTATGCATTTTGTTATCATTGTTCCATGGACGCCTACTCTTTTATTCGAGTTTTCGATCAATTATGCATATAAAAGCTAACATAGTCATGATTAAGTCAAGTGAATATATGAAAAAAAATTGAAGATTACAAAATGATAGGTGTACAATATAAAATCTTATTTTTGAAAGATAATGCAAAACAAGAAGAATGATTGTGAAGGTAAAAACTGGGTAAGATATATATATATATATATATATATATATATATATATATATATATATATATATATATATATATATATATATATATATATATATATATATATATATATATATATATATATATATATATATATATATATATATATATATATATTTGCAATAAGTTGTTGAATGAAATCTCAAAGTCTCTACAATCTTCAAAAATCTGTATGTGTGTTTTTAGGGTGAGAGATGTAATTAAATGACTTCCAATATACATTGGATTGAACACAAAAGAAATTTACATCTATAAGAGAAAGACAATACTTAATTATTAATTGGATTTATCAAAAATAGATTACAGGTCTCTTTAAAGTTGACTCTAACATATTTTTGACTTTAGTTTATTCCATTTGAAAAAAATCTAAGTTCTACATTGATTAAATATACAATCTATAAAAAGTTTATATAAAATAACACCTCTCACCTTATCAATCAATTTTATAGAATTGAGTTAAATCAAACTTTAATTCTATCATGATATCACGAACCTATCAATTTGAACCACCCATGCATACAAAAAACAGATTAAATAGATTGTTGCAAAATAGTAAAGCCAATGTTCTCGTAGATTTTCAAATAGTGAAGTCAATGTCATTTTTGATAGATTTTTCTTTTTTGAAATGGAAATCACCATTATTGTCATGCTCTTGTTTGTTAGTGGTATAAGATCTTTTAAATTCAAATTATTGTTAGCAAAGACATTTTCAAGAGTATTTAAATGATTTGTTAAGTGGGTAAACTTTTTTTTTTTTTAATTTAGAATTTTTCTTCTGATAACATTCTAAACATCTTGTACTTTTGAAAAAGAATGTTTAATATAAATCTTTTTACTTCTTTTATTCCTTCCTATGTTATTTCTAAGATTTTCTATTTTTTTATAACAATTTTACAATTTAATACTCTAAAAAACTCATTCATTCTTAAAGCTGACACTAAAATATTCTTAGTCTTTTTATAATAATGAACGTTCTTTTTATCATCACCATTTCATGCATCTTTAGACTTGGATTGTTATACACCATCAACATTAGTACTAGGTATGAAGGGACCTTCTTCAACTACATTCTAAATTTTGATAGAATTTCAACACTATCAGAAGAAAAAAAATAATGTCCAAAAAATTTAAAATGTGGATTATAAAAGTTAAAAGTTAAAGGAAGAGAAAAACACAAATATAATGTATCACTTTCTTCAACTGAAGGTTAATCCAATCTCTATTTTTTGTTGTAGAGGATTTTCCACAATATATCTAAAAATTCAATTACAAGTCTCACAAAAAACTTCTCTCAAATTAATTTTTAATATTTACTCAAAAAAGTACATCCTTTTCTATTTACAAACAGTTTTAATAAACACTATGATGAAATAAGTAACACTCCATTTCATTGAGAAGCAGCAAATTTTTTATAGGTTGTATACTTATCAGATCAATACCACCTTTCAAATAAATATCACTTTAATGCTTGAAAACTTTTAACGTTGAGAATCTTTTTCTAGCTTTTCAAAAGTTTAAGAAAGTTTCAAAAATTATAAATGTGAAAGCCAATTGAAAATGATATTTGAATTATAAAATTTGATTTGAGAGGTTATTAAATGTAAACCAAAATTTAGATGTACATAAAAAACACCGTGAACACAATAAAATTCTTTAGAAAGACATCATAAATCATTAAACAACATTACGATGACACAAATTAATGAAAAGTTGCATTTTAAAATGTAGTAGTTGATTACGTCCTTATGGCAATCGATTACAGGTTGTCTCTTGTCTGTGTTTTAAAATAATTTTTTCTAATTAATGAAACGTTTTCTAAGATCTGATAACCAAACACTTGACTCGAGTGATAAACAAATTTCAGCTAAAGAACGAAGGTTTGGAGAATATCAAATTCGATTTTCAATATATATATATATAATATATATATATATATATATATATATATATATATATATATATATATATATATATATATATATATATATATATATATATATATATATATATATATATATATATATATATATATATATATATATATATATATATATATATATATATATATATATAAAAGAAAGAAAATAGATCATCATTATTTTAGAAATCAAATTGAGAAGACTATTTGATCATCATTTTTTATCACAAAAATAATAGAAAAATGATAATTTTTTATTTTTAACAGAATATTTTTTTAATATAGCACACTGCAGACACACAAATCAAATTATTTTCAAATTCTTGAACAAGAAAACTTAAAAGTTGATTCTCAATTTTCAAACATAGCTAAAACATCAAAAATGATAAGATAAAAAAAAACGTTTTAAAGATTTGTAAACAAGAACAAGTTGTCTATGGGTTGATGGAAAATTTATATTGTCAGTTGGCAACTTGCAGTGACAAAAATCTTATGCCACAGATTTCTCCAAATATTGGCTCCACAAATTTCAGCAACAAATTATTAGTCAAAATTCATACTTCATCGTCACACAATATATTATCTTTTCTTAAACAAATTGCTTACAATAAAGATATCAACATAGAAACCTTAGATAAATAATGTTATAATGTATTTTTAACAACTTCAAATATTTAGACTATGTGAATTAAAAATAAATAAAAAAACATCTAAAACTACTCAGACTATGAAATAAAAACTTTTAATGACGATAAAATTGTTGGACATGTCACTCTATAGTCATAACACAAACCTTTACTATCTATAGATGTTTCAAAATACATTATCTTATGATGTATTTCAGAAATTGCATTTTTAAAATATTTAAATATATCAAAGATGAATTGTAAAACTTTCAAATTAATAATTCATTGAACTAATCACTTTCAACTCAACAAATAACAAATTTCATAATAGAATCAAAACATACTGAATTAAAAAACTAAATTAATTCAATTTTTTAAAGAACAGTATAATTTTACTATATAAGTGTTTTTCATAAGAAAATTGTTTTAATTTAAAATTATAATTCATACATTTAAGTACAATCAATCTTAAGATTTTTTTTTTCCGCCTACTCCCAAATCGAATCAAACATCCTTAGTTCGGCTTATCCAATTTTTAAAATATTGGTTGGTTAATGCTTAAGATGAATCATTAACCAATTATCTTTTAAAACAAAACACAATCACATAAAATAAAAAAAAGGTTATACAAAATAAACAATGCCAGGTAGATATATTTTACATCATCAACCAAATAAAATAACATCCATTACAACTCTACCATTATTATTTATCCACAAAATGGTAGTAATAACTCAAACTAAAAAAAACTTAACGGTAAAACAACAAAGGCTCGTTCAATCAATGCAAGAACACATCTGCAGACGCCATAATCCGTTGAATCGGATGAGGAATTTGCCACGGCTTAAGCAGCGGATCCGGAATCTCCGGGATCTCAACCGATAATCCACTAACTTCTTCAGCGATTTCAAGAATCGAGTTAAGAAATCGCAACCGTTCCGTTAACTCCGTAGTCCGAGCTCTGAGGACGCCGTTAGCGGCTTCGGTTTCAATGCACGCTTCTTCTTTAGTTTTTATATCCTCCGCAAGTTTCTTGTTCTCGGTCTGTAGCTTGTTCGCTTCATCGCTCAGATCCTCCAACTGCTTCTGCTTCCTCATCCGCGATCGTCTCGCGGATTCGCGATTCGAAATCATCCTCTTCCTTTTCCTCTCGTCGATCGTTCCGTCAGATCCTGAACTAGCCGCATGATGAATCGAAGCCATTTCACCTTGTTTTTATTCGATTTTACGATAGAATTATTATTAGAAAAAAACTAACGGAATTGTAAATTTCAGATCTAGGTTTTTGATGAATATGATGATGAATGATTAGGAAGAGAGCGATAGGATTGAGATTTTGAGAGGGAGTTCATGAGAAAACGTAGAACCAGTAGAGAAAAACGACGGAGAAAGAGTGCAGGAGACGAATTCGACGCATGAGGGAGGGGTGTGTCATGAGAATTTGGGAAACATTGGAATGTTTTGCATTAGGTTCTATGCGATGAAACCCTAGATCTGGTTATTGGAAGGGGAAGAAAGAAATAGTGGAAAATGAATGGTTGGGGGAGAAGATAAGGGAATAGGGGAGGGTTGTTTGGAAAGGGTGCGGTTTATATTGTTGCAATGATGCAAAGAAGGTAAGAAAACAGGGTGGGGTTAGGTTTTATAGAGAAAACAAAAGGGAATGAATGGTGAGGAGAGGGAGATTTGTTGGTAAGAGAAATATTCCATGGAGGATAATTTTGTGATGACGACAATTTTGCTCCTCCACTAATCTAATTTGGACTATTGTTACCTTTTCTTTGTTATTTTAAGAAAGTCTCTTAACTTAGTAAAGTCAATCACTTAAGTGATTTGGTGAAGATGTTCAGTGGTTGATCTTCAGATTTCACATATTTAGTTTATACATGTTTTCTTTCTTTGTATTTTCATATACATCAATTGATGTTGAGTGTCAATATACTAAGCTCCATTAGATAATTATACAAGTTAAATATTGGAAACTCTTAGCTAAACTCTTGAAATCGATAATATTTATCTTTTAAATTATTTTACACATATTTTTTAGCTGACAATTGGTCTTATAGTTGGTCTTTTAACCAAGTCTTGCAACTTCACAAGTTGAGAATATGAGTAACGACGATTTGAAGGGAACGTACAATAGAGCTCATACTTTCAATGGCGAGTGTTATATTGTTATATTTGTAAGCGTCATAAATTAGGGTGCCCTAGAGTGGTATCTCCTAGGCGATGATCTAAGGACTCAACTTTGACAACCATGATGTGTGTAAAGTCGTTAGTCAAGGGAGAGGAAGTGCACATTTACTCTCGAAAGATTAGGTGGTCAATAACCTCTTCTGATTAAGAGGGAGTACTTGTCGCCACTTAGGGTTACACAAACCCTAGGCCCAAAAGGTCTATAAATACATCTCCTTTGAGGAAGGACAAATCATTACACCCTAAGCATGACACTTAGCTAGATCATAACACACACTAATCACACCCCTTAGAAGCTTATACCTAAGCACATCGTCCATCCACAGACTCACCACCTCACGTGAGCAGGATTCTTAAAACTATCGTAAAACACCATCATAACGGACTTCTCGCTTCCGTTGATAAGCTCTAACCACCATACAACGTAATATACCTACTAAGGCCTCTAAGTCCTCATTCCCTTACATGAGAAACACACACACTTGAACTTTTTTTATCAGTACAATGACGCCCATCGTGAGGCCCCTCTAAAATTAACTTGGACCACATCGTCTTCATTATCATCACCCTACATGGTGTTACCTTTCACTCCTACATCTAGCCACTTCCAGCCATGGTTAACAAAATAGCTTTATCCCATACGCAATAAGGTTCCAGCGGTAGCAGTGATGCCGACGCCTTGGCAGAGATAGGTGTCACCATAGACGAGTTACGTCACCATAACCAGTCACTAAAGGATGACATTTAGAACATCTGACAACACCAACAAGAGTTCAATCCCCCGGAGAAGATGGAACTGTTGGACCCCTAGCCACTCTTAGACGAAAGGGGACGCATGTCCCCGAGGGCTTCAAACCTCCCTCATTGGCCAAATTTGATAGGCTCAACGATCACTACGAGCATCGCGCCTTCATTAATACAAAAATGGTCGTCATAAAAGCGTTTGACTCCTTGGGGTGCAAGTTGTTATTTGGAACTTTCAGGGATGCTGCCCTTCGATGGTATATGAGTTTGCCCGTGCCTCCATCAACAACTATCAAGAATCAATAAAGAATTTTTTACCCCAGTTCTCTGCCAACCTGCACAGAAAGATGTTCATCACAATCCTGTTTAACATACGCCAGAGTTCATTAGAGTCATTGAGGGACTACCTCGCCCGCTTTAACGAGACCACCGTTAGGGTCTCCCCCACCAAACCAAGAAATGTTTGTGGGGGCGTTCCAAAATAAACTCAAGGCGGGACACTTCAACGAGCCTTCCCGCTTAGAAACTAGCGCTTTCGTTGGCAAAAGTGGTCACCATAGAAGAGTGCTACATAAAGGGTGGGGAGAGAAACATTGAAAAGAAGGTGTGTGATATCAATGAGCACATTCCCAATGTTGAAGACTCGCATCACTAGAGAAAGAGAACATATACCTCATCTATAAAGGACAAGATTGCATTCAAAAGGGTAGGTAAGGAGAAAAAAACTTCACACCACATAACACTCGCCATGAGGAAATCTAGCGTGATGTTCTCCACCTTTAAAACATCCCTATGTTGCCCGCTCTTAAGGCAGATGCGAGGAGTTATAAACTAAGAATGTGGTTTAAATTCCATAGAGTCAAGGGACATCACACCGAAGATTGCTACTAACTTAAAAATGAAATCGAGAGACTGATACAAGTGGGACACCTCAAGAAATATGTGAAGGGAAAATCCTCCCATTCACCAGACAGGCCTAACATGCGAGGGCGAGATGACATTGGAAACCTCAGGCCCAACAAAGCCAAAGAGGCACCTTAGGGTGAAGGTAGTAAAGTTGCACGCCACACATTCAACACCATAGCAGGAGGATTCCCCGGGGTGGGGAAACCATCTTTGTCCGAAGAAGGTACACTTGCCAAATCGTGAGTGTAGAAAACCTCCCTGAAAGCAAACACCAAACCCTATAAGCCACAATCGTATTCTCAGAAAAATATGCAGTTGACATCCACCCTCATAATGACAACCCCATGGTCAGTGTCATCAAGTACGAAGATTGGAAATTAAAATAGTCATCGTTGACCAAGGGATTTTCACAGACATATTATACCGAGAGGCGTGTGAAAGACTTTGCCTAAGATTTGAAGCCTTTAAGAGGATCATTGGTTAGATTCTTTGGAGAACAGGTACATATAAAAGGATATATCACGTTGAGGATCACTTTTGGAGAGCATGATCATGCCAAAGAGATAATGGTTAAGTATTTGGTTATTGATGCCCATTATTTGTACAATATGATTATAAGGAGACCAAATTTTAACCAGTCGTGCGCTGCCTTTTCAACTCTGTATTTTTGCATGAAGTACTCGCTCCTTAATGGGCGAGTGGGAGTTATACAAGGAGATCAGAAGATCACCAAAAAATGTTTTACAGAAAGCCTCAAGATGGGGAAGATTTGCATTATGGGTGGGAGGGCCAGGAGGATGAGCTTGGGAATAATGTCGCCAAGAGAAATCTACGGAGGCGATGAGACTTCCTCTCCAACCTCTAAGGAGATTGAAGGATGAAAGTATATAAGGAATGTACGCTAGAGACATCGGCATAACCGTTGTTCATTTTTCTTTATTACTGTTTGATTACTTTATTGGCAATATTTATATGCATATGTTTCATCTCTGGCGATTGTAAAGACAAGTTATTTTCTGGGGTGCACTCTTTTACCTCTACATTTTTGCATAGGGTGAGGGTTTTTAATGAGGCACCTCGCTTTTATTATTTTACAAGATTCATATGTTTAGATATTCCTTTTTTTATAGGAAACTTGAAGATTTAAGAGAAAATCGCCCATGGAGGTGATCAATTAGTTGGATCTTCAAGTGGGATGCGATCAACTGGTTGGATCCTCAAGTGGGGTCCTTGTCGCCCATAGAGGCGATCATTCAGCCGAATCCTCAAATGGGATTCTTGCCGCCCATAGTGGCAATCAATTATCTAGATCCTTAAGTGGGATCCTTGTCACCCATAGAAGCAATCAATTAGTTGGATTATCAAGTGGGATCCTTGTTGCTCATAGATGAGATCATTCAAATGGATCCTCAAGTGGGACCTTTATCGCCCATAAAGGCGATCAATTAGTTGAATCCTCAAGTGGGATCCTTTCATTCCATAGAGGTAACCAATTAGCTAGATCCTCAAGTCATATCCTTGTTGCCTATAGAGGCGATTATTCAACTGGATTCTCAAGTGGAATTCTTGCCGCCTATAGAGGCGATCAATTAGTTGGATCCTCAAGTGGGATCCCTGCTTCCTGCTAAAGCAATAAAGAGGCAAGCAAAAATATTATTTTTAGAAGAATTGCCTCCAGGATTTATATGGTCTCCACATGGATCGATTAGAGGGAAAGAATGTCCGACAATCTCCATGTATCTAAGCTTGGGTTTGAAATGGTTCTCCAAGGGTAACATGCGAAAATTAAAAGCATAAAAGCAAATAAATAAACACATTCTTTATAAAGGAGAAACTCATCAGGAGTTTCATTTCCTTATACCCATCATGTACGAGAAAAAACTTATCGATCAAATGCACTCACTCTAATACTCATAAAAAACCCTACGTATCGCTTACAAATGGAGGTTATGTCTAATACAAAGTCTGAGAGATAAACCATTTTCTTTCGAAGGTGGTATCTCACACGACAAAACAACATGAAGCATTAAGATCTGACACACACACACACACACACACACACGTGAATATTTAGACTATTTCCCATAGCCAATAGATCATCATCTTAGGTCGAGTTTGAAAAGTATATGTTTACAACGATCCAAACCGATTAAGATAGATATTAAATCAAAGATAACATCGATTAAGATTTGTAAAAGTGATTTTATACAAATACCTATAGATGAACATACAGTCTAAGTAAACATACATACAACAACATAACCTAAGAAATGCTTAAAAGTGACTTAAATAGGCAAAAATGGGTTCCTGTGCTCGCTGGGCAAACTCTGATTCACACAGCGAACATACCAACCTAGATACTGCCTAAAACAATGTTTTTCCATGCTTATGGGCAATTTTTGTTCGCCTTAGGTTCGCTAGGAAAGCTCACTCGCCTCTAGTTTGCACAGCGGACATGATAGCAAACTCAGAACTTGTTTCGACCATAACTTGAGAACCGTAACTTTGTTTTACGTGCAGTCGGGAGTGTTGGAAAGCTTATTCAATGCTCTATAAGACAATGACAATATATCATTTCTTGTATACCTACAAAAAATGAGAGAACAACTATCAAACTCAAAGATATGTACATGATTACGCATATTACACACTATAATGTAAACTATAGAAAACATACACTAAAGTTGAGGTTTATTGGTATAATAAAGATGAAAAATGCCAATCCTTTACACTCAAAATCACTACAATTTAGAACTTATCACTTCCCATAGAGATGATAAATTATTTGGATCCTCAAACGGGATCCTTGTCGCCCATAGAGGCGATCATCCAGCTAGATCCTCAAGTGGGATCCTTGTTGCCCATAGAGGAGACCAATCAGTTGAATCCTCATGTCAGATCCTTGCTTCCTATTTAGGCAATCAATTAGCTAAATCCTCAAGTGGGATACTTGGCATCCATAGAGGCGGTCATTCATCTAGATCCTTAAGTGGGATTATTTCTGCCCATAGAGGCGATCAATTGGTTGGATCCTCAAGTGGGATCCTTTCTGCCCACAAAGGAGATCAATTAAATGGATCCTCAAGTGGGATCCTTGCCACCCGTAGAGGAAACATCAACATAAAAAATAAGGTCCTTGTCAAGTCCCTCGTGAATTATCAACTTATTACAAAAGAGGCAATGATGATAGATGCCCACAGTTAAATGTTAAAAGGTTAAAATCACACAGATAATTACATAAGGTAACAATAAGAGAAGTTGACATAAAAGGCACCCCTTGGTGGCACCGCTGTTCATTAGAATTATAAAATCTCCCGAAGGGGCAAAGAATTTCAACAAAAATCCAAAACAAGACTAAGAAATATAAATACACTAGGGGCCAGGAAAACCAAATCATCACTTTTCCTCCTGAGGCATCTACTTATCAAAATGAGGGCCTCTGGACTCATCACCCTCCTTCAACTCACCCTTGCCCTGAGCATTCTCAAGAGAGGCAGTATTATCAAGCTTAGGAGAGGTCATTATCTCTTTGTTCTTCAACTTACCGCCATGAACAGCTTTGAAATATATTCCAAAAGTATTTTCTTCTTGGCACGCTTAAAATATACATCATAAGTAGACACCGCCTCATCGTGAGGTCTGATATCTTTTTCTCCAACTTCTTTTCACGAAGGAGAGCAGTATCCAGGTTTTTTTTGCAAGGATTCCTTCTCATTAGAGATTTACATGGCATTGTCTTTTACATATGCCATCTTATCCTCCCATTTCCTTATCTTTTTGGAGAGATTGTAGCAACCTCTGTGTTGTACCCCAAAATTTGACCAACCTCTTTTCTTAACCTTTGGCTTATGTTTCATTGCATTTTAGCATTTTGCATTTGCATAACATAGTCCTTACAGGGGATCAAGTGATTGTTTGTGTATCATCCAAGAGGAGAGTATTTATTGACTTCAAGCTCAAGCAAAGGCATTGGTACAAGCCATCAAGTGGGTATTATTATCATGAAGTTATCAGAGCCTCCTAGAGGGGAGAGGTATGCCATAGCTCATTGTCAAAGGACCATCAGAGGGTTGTCAAGGGGTTCATGGGGTTTTATCATTGGTGTGAGAATAAGGTAGAAGTTTTTTTAGTACCCCAGATGTCATGGTGGAGTGGAAATGGTCACTCAGTTCATCTAAGCAATGCCCAAGCAAAATGGTGAAATTAGGGTTTCACTTTCAATCAGGATAAATTCGTTTTTGGGAGCAATACTTGTTTCCATGGTCTTACATATGCCCTAAGGTGTTTGGGGATGGTATATTGATCATCAATTTTAATCAGAAGAGTTTCAATTGATCAATCAATTGAAAATCAGAAAATTTGGGGGAAAAGTCAACTGTGCAATGAAAAAGTCGACTCCTGACTTTTTAAGGTCAAGATCATGATCCTTAAGTTC
>CAWUDS030006656.1:0-32846 GCA_963859935.3 Lathyrus sativus
AATGAAACAAAAACATAAGCTAAGATACAAGAAACGGTTGGTCAAATTTTGGGGTACAACATTGATGTTTTGGGCTTCTTTAATCATTGTGATCTTCATGTCAAACTTCTTAGGCAACGACCTAAGAATCTTTCTAACCAGCTTCTCCTCTGACGTCATCTCTCCCAAGGCACTAGATGTATTGGCATATCAAGAATATTCATGTGAAAATCATGAATGGACTCGTCATCTTTCATTATGAGATTCTCAAATTTGGTGGTGAGAAGTTAAAGTCTTGATATCTTTACCTTTGATGTGCCTTCATGAGTGAATCTAAGGATTTTCCATTTATCTTTGGCTACGGTACATGTATTTATCATCCTGAAAATATTTTTATCAACTCCGTTGTGTCGCGGTGAAATTTGGATACCAAACTATTGATTAGTTTGAATCGTATATTCATTTTGCAACCGAACTTTGATTTGTCCAAAGGAAGGGATAAAGATCGAAATTCCCACGATGCAATGCAAATGCAAGCTAGTTTGTTTAGGTTCGGGGGTTGGTTAAACTTAGGGAAGGTACTAGCATCCTAAGTTTCTGTAGTACTCTACAGGAACCTCTTGTTTTATGTTGTTTATTGCTAAGTGTTTATCTGCTTAAGGGATGAAAGTCCCTAATGGTTTATTTCTAAGTATACTCGATAAGGTATCGCACCTTGTGCCTACATATCCTTACGGGAGTGGAATCAGAGTATTTTGTAGTTCGCCCTAAAAGGTTAGAGGAGCTCTTTGACTGTGGTCAAAGTTCCTACGGGTTTAGGGTAGTTGTTTTGATTGGGTTTAGGAGAAGAGACGAGTCTTCATTTTAAGGGAGAGATAACCGCCACAAATGTAAAGAAGAGGGTTGTAGGAAATGGTCTTTGCATCATCTTAAGAAAAGGTCTTACATACTCGGATGGTCGCCAAGCATGCCTTTGTCGTTCTTAAGGCAAAGTCCCTACATGTTTGATTGTATTGTTTGTGGGGTGGAGATTATATCTCGCTTAAGATGATTAACATCTATTCTCTAAGTGTGTTTGTAAAAGTTGTATTGTTTTGTTTTGTGTTTGTCCTAAGTTGTAAGATTAAGACAAGGTCCTTCCTATGGGGGTAGGATCTATCCTAAGTGATCAACTTGAAGAATCAAGGATCGAGGGGAATATGATGCTTATGGTATGCGACTACACACAACGTTGAATTATGTGTAGGTTTTTCCTTTGGACGGATGCAATGCGATGCGACAAGATATAATGACTTGCGGTATAGATAAATTGCAGAACGTAAATACGGAAATATAAATCATACACGAACGCATGAAAGCGCTAGGTGAGTGCATGCATTGTGGATGAAATAACAACAGATAAGGATAACTAGGAAATACGCATGAAAGCGCTGAGTGTAAGTGCATGTGTCGTGAGTGCACGATTGATTGTATGTTACGATGCGGATTGATTTTAAGTAGTTGATTATTTTGTTTAGTGAGATTTAGTTTGAATTATTTTAAGTGGGATTGAATATAAAATTAAATTCTAAGTTTGAATAAAATGCTATAATGATCCTAATTTATTATAAAACTTAATTGAGGTGATTATTTTATAATGGATATTAGTTTTATAAAAAGTTGTTATTGGTTTTAATAAAAAGTTTGATGGAGCTGATTTTTTTTTAGGAAAGAAAATGTTAATTTGATTTAGCAAGACTCCTTGGATGTTAATAGAAAAAATTAATTTATTTTAAAAAATAGTTTTGAGTGTGGGATAATTTTAAAATAGAAAACATTATTATTTATAAAAAAGTGTTAAAAAAAAAATTTCTTTTATTAACATCATTACCTAATAAAGTTGGTAAATTATTATTATTCAACTAGTGACTAAAAAAAGTTAAAAGGTGTTGATTATTTAAAAGGTTATTTAATTAGTTAATTAAGTTAAAAGATGATGATTAGGTTTTTTTTTTTAAGAAAAGATTAGTGATTTAACGGGGGATTTAGTGCATGTGTGGTGAGTATCAGTGTGTGATTAGTGATTAACACAAATTAAACAGAAAATACAAAAAAGAAGGAACCCTGAGCCCCAAATCCAATCTCTTCCGCCTCTTCGATCGGCCGTCTCCCTTTCTCCATTTTCTTCTCCGATCGGCCATCTCCCCTTTCTTCCAATCGCGACTCCTTTCTCCTTCTCTATCGCGACTTCTCTCTCTCTCTCTCAATCGCGACTTCTCTCTCTCGATCCTCTGTCATCTCTCTCGATCGCGATTTCCTTCCCCCTTCGATTCTGAAATCACGAAGAACAGGTCAAATGCGATAACATAATTTACAAAGTGTGACTTACTGTTCGATGGTGTTTGCAGGCTTTCGGTGGATGATGGTTGAGCGGAAATGGAGATTTGCGGCGACGGTGCCTTGTTTGAAGATGGTGGATTGAAGCTTGCGGTGGTTTGCGGCGTAGTTCGGAAAAGATAAGTTCTCCTTTGCTTTTAGGGATTTTTTGAATGGGATTCTCTGTATGTGTTAGATGTTTGTGAATGGCTTCGTCTGTGGATTTTGTGGATTTTTTGCCTGTGCGTTTTTTTCGTCCCCCTCAGATCCTCTTACTTTTCATCTTATATAGCCCTTTGAGGATTAATTGTCTTGAAAAAACTGATTTAAAGTGCTTTTAAAAACTTGATTGGACCTTCCTTTCTCGTGTAGACAATTTTTGAAACATTCCCTTTCTTGTTTGATTGCAGTAATGATTCGTTTAATTTCTATTTCAATCTTGTGATTCAATTGGGATATGATTTGATTTTGATCTTCTGTGTTTTAATTTCAGGATTTGATTTATTCTTTGAGTAGGATATTCTCCCCTGAGGAATATTCTTCAATTGACTCGCTGATTCCTTGGATTTTGCCTTCGAACAATTTCGACAACGCGGATGGGATTGTAACAATATTGGTAAGAACATCAACTCTCGTGTCATTAAAACTCTTCCCCAAATTTATTCGAATGCTTGCTGACCAATCACTTTACCCGAACTGCAATACTAGGGTTAAAGCGCCTTCATTGTGAGACGGATTGTGGAGCATGCTATCAGCAGTTGCAGTGGATGTTATGATGCTGCTGGTGTCACTTGTCTGCAAATGCTAGCCTGCGGATATGGCTGCTTAACTCACTGTTTTTGCTTGTTGTATCCTTGTGTTTTTTTCAGACTTTCGTCTCATCTGCTTACGGAAGGGGAACTACTAAGGCAGCTGCTGGTGGATGCTGTCGAGACGGATTCCATGACGGGGCTGTTTGGAGGGAATAATGTTGATTTTTGTTGTAGCTGTTTAGGATGATCCCGTGGTGCGTTCTGGAGTGTTACCGTACCATATTGTGGATTCTGAGCATCTGGTGCACCTTGTGGATTGATGTGATTGCCACTGATGAGTCTTCGACATGGCAAGGTAGATGATGACAAACTCCCTGCTTCAAGCACTTCTTCAAATCAGTACTTACTGCTTTTGTTTATACTCCGCTTTAATTAATTGAGCACGTTGGCTTGGTCTGCAGGCTAATTAACCTTCAATCTTCCTTTTGTTCTGAAACCAACTTGATATAACGGTTCTTTTGCAGGAAACACGACTCGGAAACAAATCTCCTCTTATGTCGCGCCGTACGAGAATAATGGATAGATTTGAGCAAACCGCCTTGATTGAAGTTGATACCTTTGTATAATTGTAATACGGACATGTTTTCTGAACCGCTTGGTCGTCTTATTCATGTCTTAGGCCTGTCTTGTGAACTGCAGCAGATGGTTATTCGTATTCCATCTTTCAATGAGGTTGACTTTATGATGGTTCCAGTTGACGGTTGATGCGGTTTTGCCGGCTGTTGAGGTATAAGGTTTTGAACGAAGATCTACTGTGACCGTTCCACCAAGGTATTTCAACCTTGTCTCCTTCGACTGTTCCTGATTTCTACAGTTCTCCACTCCTATCTTCATTTTCTACCTTCCTCTGAATCGATAGCTTGAATTAACACGTGCCAACATGATATTCGTGCAGGACTTAAGGTGGAGATGAATCATCATCGCGTGGAGGCTAAATTCTTAAGTCAAATCCACAACTTGCGTCTAATTCCGACTGCCCAAAACGTCTGTGCATACGAGACTTTCGACGGCGACGACTTGCTTCACTAAAGTTAGAAAGGTTCCCCTCTGAAGAATATTTGCAGCACAGAGCGCAACACTGGGAGCAGAGAGCAGACAAAAATGTTTGATGAAGTAGCATCTGACGTTGCTTTAATTTGAATGTGTTGGTTTCTGTTGTATTATTCCCAGGTTTACGTTGGAGGAAAATACGGGAACACGTCGGTTAATTGCTTTTGGTGGTGATTGGCGCGATGAAGTGGATTGGTCGTTTAAAATATTGCATTTTTGTGACGGACCTGCTGGGAACATGCTTCAAGAAATAGATGCCGTCGCGACGAAGTGAGAAAGATGGTGAATCAACATTTGAGTTAGGTGTGCATACTATGTCTCGGTTATTTTAGCAGTAGGTCCCAATCTCAAAATAACATTCAGAACTGTTTGTAATAGGAAGATGGGTGCAGCTTGATGATTTGTATTGAACCTGGCATTAGAGTTTTGAATAATATGCTTATTCTTTAAATTATTTTAGCAAATCCTCCTATATTTGGTTCCTCACCAAGTAGTCCTTTTGTTCAAAAGAGAGGTCAAGAAATCAAATTTATGTTGAGGGAAGTACTTTTGAAGAGATAAAAATGGATTCGTGCTGAAGTTAAGATTTCCACTAGTTGGACTCTAATTTGAATAATGATATCCTTGAAAGTGTACTAAAAAACAATCCACATAGCCCCCTTAAAGATTTGAATCTCATGAACCACAAATCTCGCATTAAAACCTTTGACAAAAGAAAAACTTCTCGAAAATTCAAGGCAATACCCCCAGTTGCATATAAATACTACACCTCCATGCAAACGCTTAGTCTTGATTCTCAGTTTTCATCCTAAATTAATAATTTGAACTTCATGATCCAAATTTCTTCTATTAAACTGAACCCTTTTGAAGTCTTGTGAAGATAATGATATAACTTGGTGCCAATTGTCATGAAAACTAATAACCGAACGCGAACGACCACTCTCCAAACCACACAGCAAAAGGCCCTAAACCTCCTCAAGAACACATCCAACATGCTCTTAGTAACGTGATCGCCAGAAAGCCCTAAAACCTGCTTTAAGTTAGTTGGACCTGCGCCAACTGATTAGTTATAATAAACAGACACAAAAACAATAGAAAATAAGTAAAATAAAAGGGGTGAGATCTTATGGTCAAAAATTAGGGTGCAACAGATGCCCCTATTTAAGTTACTCTTATTCGGAGATATGGAGATTGAAATCTTCGTCTCGACGAGATAGGAGGGACTTAAATACAAACATTGCGCGAATTTTTGGCCATAAGAAACCACTGAATGCATATGATATGCAATGATATGAAAATGCAGGGCGGACAAAATCTGTAAGGAAGAGGTCATGAACTGGACACAACATGCTAGACAGAAAAGCAACAGATCCAACAAGGCGGGACCCTACGAGGACATGAACAATCACTCATGGGGAATCTCCAAACGTGTAACGGTAACTCATGCATCAGGGATGCGGTGGTTTTGACGATTTGTGATCGAAAGATACTTTGACTACCGAGGTGGTGGTCAGTAGTAACTCAAAATGGATCTCTTCTTTTTTTTTTTTTTTTTATTATTTTATATTCTGTAACTCAGCTGAAACGGTAAAATGTATAACCTCTCCTGGCATCATGGTACGGGGACCATGAGCTAGTCTCGGTCTTCGATGTCATTGTAGTTGTAGATGTTGTTGTAATTGTTGAGCTTCCCCGAGCATCATGATATGGGAGTCATGCGCCAGTCTCAGTCTCTGATGTCAAACTTCCCCTTGCTCCATGGTATGGGAACCATGAGCTGGTCTCGGTTTCTGATGTCGAACTTCCCCTTGCTCCATGGTATGGGAACCATGAGCTGGTCTCGGTTCCTACCCAAAATGATGGAAACTCGTGAGAGCGTCTTCAAAGAGGGGTTGTAAATTTGTTGATTGTAGGTGTAACTGTAGTTGTTGAGCTTCCCCTTGCATCATGATATGGGAGTCATGCGCCAGTCTCGGTCTCCGATGTCGAACTTCCCCTTGCTCCATGGTATGGGAACCATGAGCTGGTCTCGGTTTCAGATTTCAAACTTCCCCTTGCTCCATGGTATGGGAACCATGAGCTGGTCTCGGTTTCAGATGTTGAACTTCCCCTTGCTCCATGGTATGGGAACCATGAGCTGGTCTCGGTTTCAGATGCCGAACTTCCCCTTGCTCCATGGTATGGGAACCACGAGCTGGTCTCGGTTTCTGATGTTGAACTTCCCCTTGCTCCATGGTATGGGAACCATGAGCTGGTCTCGGTTCCTACCCAAAATGATGGAAACTCGCGAGAGCATCTTCATAGAGGGGTTGTAAATTTGTAGATTGTAATGTTGATGTAGATGTTCGGCTGTGAGCCATAGTGTCATTGTAGATTGTATGTTGTAAGTTGTAACACTGTAGAATTGTTGATGTAAATGTAATTGTAGAATTTTGTAGATGTGATCTTGTATTTGTACTTGTAGATGCAATTTGTATTGAATTGGCAATTTGTAGAATGTGCACCGGGGATCTTCAAAAGAGTTGTAAGCCGGCTGATTTGTGGAGTGTCCTCTTGTAAGGAGATACGTCATTGATTGTACTCGTAATGAACCCTCTGAGGAAGATCATTTTTGAAGTACCTTTGCTGTAATTGTAAAAGAAATGTGAAATTGTAGTAGCAGAAATCCTCAAATGGGGAAGTATCTGTAATGTCCTTTGTTTTGACTTGATAATCTTGAGATAATCCACTGGGGATAGACAGATTGTCTTGAGGAAGTTGTTGTTTGTCGTTTTGAGAATAGATCTGCCCAAAACGAGTTGCTCAAGTAAAGAGATCTTCTGTCATTTAGTTGTAAGTTGTTGAGTGGATCTTGTAATGTTGTTGAAGAAACGTTGTGTCTTCAAATGGTGATCCTCATAATGTCAAAGCGCAAAATAAATGCACTTTTGACCCATGCTTAGAAGCTGGAAATATTCATAGTGTGATTGCCAAAGACCGAAGTTCAGTTCGGGAAATAACCGAAGAGAAACTGTCAAATAAGACTCAACCATGGAGGCATAAACTCCAATGGGAATGTACTGAAATAACTGTCTTCCACGAGGATCGAACTTCGTGGGGAAATGGAAATATTGAGTTTTTTTTCTGCTTAGGGCTGACAACTCTATTTGGAAGGAGTAAGACACGCCCAAATACCCAAGGGTAAACGCAATCGAAGAGATAGAGTAAAACAAACAAAGGATGCACAAAATGCAAATGTTATGCTATCTACTTATATGATATGCGCATGCTTATGCTGACAAAACAGGCGAAAGCAATGACCGAACACGGGATAAATGTCTCGGAACAAAACAACCGACCAATCTTCAAAGATAGAAGTACCACTGAGGATAGATGGAGGACTAAATATAGGATCCCGATCCTGCTTCAAAACTTCACAATTTCTCTTGAGAAAGAGTGATCAATCCACTTGGGGATGTAACATGTTGTATGAAATTGTAGACGGAGGTATCCAAACCGAAGTTTCATAGGGGATAAAATAAATATCCTGGGTCTTCGCAGTTGTTGAACATGTTGGGGTTGAGCTTCCTGAGGATGAGATATACATCTTGCTCCAATCTTCAAATGCCCCAAGTCACACAGTTGAAAAGCAACATCTAGAGAGGATTTTACAGAAAACATGATGCCCTCATGCCTCACTGTTTTCAAACTCTCTAGAGATTCACCGAATCTCGACGTAACTGCCCCTGATTGGCGATAAGTGAGTCCTTGAATTTCTTCTAGTTGAACCCAAGACTTGCGCGGATGAAATTTTCTCGGGGAGAATGACTTGCCCCAAGTCAGCAAAGTCTTCAGATATCATCATCAATGTCTGTATGTCATCTTTCTAAGATGTCAAGCGTATTTAGCACATTTGAAATATCCATTTTGAAATGGTTAATGCAACACACGTTTGTCTTGAAATTTTGAAAAAAGGGGTATCGCACTAACTTGTGATCGAAACCACTAGTTAGGATACAAATTGAATCGTTATTTATAAAGCCGATTTAAATTTGAGCATAGCTTAAGGAGTCAGGAAACAATATCTCATCGAGTATGCTTTCGAATTAAACCTTTCTTCAATTAGGACTTTGAGGGTTTGTATATAGGTTTAATTTATGACTGATAAAATGGTTTGTAGAATGGAAGTAGAAAGGGTAGTATATTTGTGCCCACCCAATTTTTGAAAGATGTTCCTCATTTTTGATATTACCCTGCCCCAGGTTAAGAGAATGGTGTTTGAAAGGGTTGGGGAGAAAGAGAATGGATCCTCAATCAAGGTTTAGAAGAAAGGATTGACTATTTTGGCTTTCAGGAGGTTTATAATAATGCCTTACATTATCAGTAGGGTTTTCATTCGAAGCATACAACAAGAGATCATGTGTTTTACTTCATCATCCCCCTTCCAATTCTCTTCCAGAGCGAGAGATCGGGTACAAGTCGGCATTATAAATAATTTTGAAAACTATTTGAGTGAAAACGAATGGATTTCTTCAAGACAAACAGTTATTGCATTACTTATTCGAAACAGAAAGTTCTTACATGCAAAATATGCTTTCAATCAAAGAAATAAACACACAAATAAACGAAAGAAACATGTAAAGTTCTTCTGAGAGTCCTTTCCAGGATCTTTATTGTGCTTTCATGTAGACGGGAAAGATATGCAGAAATGTCTGGTGCGCAGCTTTCAGACACGGCGTTGACGACCTTGAATCATGCCTGGGGAGGATGAACCTTGTTGCGATAAGAGGTTATCTCGTACGTAAGGGACGGAACCCTCAAAGATCAAGACTCTATCTTTGACCAAATTTTGGACGTCTGCTTTCATGCCGTAACAACTCTCAATGTCGTGCCCCGGAGCACCTTGATGATACAGGCAAAATTTGTTGGCATTGTACCAGTATGGAAACCTCTTAGGTACCTTGGGTGGGGCTTTAGTCTGGATATGCCCTCTTTGAATTAGAGCTGGAAACAAATCAGCGTACTTCACCGGGATGGGATCAAACTGGTGAATTACTTCTCTTGGTGTATCTGGAGTCATCCTTTGATACCTTTTCCGGAATTGTCGATGCTGTGGTGGATCTGGAGAGGCCAACCTCTGCCTAGGATGTGGTTGTTGTTCACGCTGAGCGGGCATCGCATATTGGTGCTGAGGATGGGGTACCGGAGCCATGAATTCTCTGGAAGGTCCACAGTTATCTCTATTGTTCGGGGCTATACCCAAGTTATGATGGTATTGCTTCACGAAAGCAAAAGTTAAGTCTTCCCAAGACTGAATGTGATTCGCTTGCAGCTTCATATACCATGCTGATGGTGCTCTACCCAAACTTTCTTGGAAGCAGTGAATCAAAAGTTGGTCGTTCCCAAGGTAGGCGGTCATCTTCTGACAGAACATCGTCAAATGATACCTTGGACAAGTTGTACCTTTGTACGCTTCAAAGGCGGGCATCTGGAATCCTGGGGGGACAACTGAATTTGGAACTAGGTGCGGGTCATGAGCATGAAAATCAGGCGCACGGTTCCTCTTCATTATTTTCCATCGTTCCTCGAAGTCGCGGAATTCATTCTTGAATGCTGTAAGCTCTGGATCATCCATTTCTTGCACAGGCTGAAGTTGCACAGGAACAAAGTTGTCGGAGGGACGGCGAAGCGTTGGGTTAGACCTTACTCTGAAGTTAGTCATGCGATCCATGTCTTTGTTCTCCTTACTATCCTTTAATGATACTTCCGGCTTGGTCAGATGGTCGAGGCGTCGACTGACAGCAAAGATGGAAACCGAAATGAGCCACAACAAAGGAAGGACACATGCACAAAATGTAAAATGCCATGCTAAATGCAGGATGCTAATGCGAAAATGCAGACTTCAAGAAACTCAAAGTGTTTTCTCAGTGTTATAATATCGAAAAACCTCTTATTTTGAGAAACGATGAAAACAAAGTACTCTTTCAGAGTTTATTACAACGAAAGCAAAAGAAAACTTAGAACTATATCCCACGGTCTTCTTTGTACGGAGCTCCTCTATCAACTGGTCAATGCGCTCCTGCAGCGCCGCTTTCTCGATGATGAGTCGTTCCACGCACTCCTTCCAAGCCATGGTAGTTGATGGGAGATCATTGCTGGTAACAGCACTTGAAGAGGCATGAGGAGAAAATAAATCTCCTTGTGCCTTTCTCTTTCTGGCAACTTCTAATTCTGGTGTCTTCTGAAGTCTTTCCTTCTCTACTTTGAGGGTGAAGAACTTATTCTTCCAGGCAGTCCTCAGTTTTCGGGCTTCATCCAAAGCAATCCTTACTTGTTCTATTTCCTCCTCTTCGAACCAGTCGGGGTCATGAGGAGACAATACCATCGGTTCATGAAAAGGAAAAGGCATCTTGAGATCGAGATCCCTTTCTCGCACCCAATGCAGATAATCTTCAGAGACAGTACAATCGGGGTATCCTGAAGCAGCTGTTCCTTCCCTATCAATGTATTTCCATGTATAAATGATGACAGTCTTTAAATCTAGATCCTCTTCTCCTTTGAAGTAGATCTCTTCTAATGAAACTGGGTCAGGCACTTGGATCATAGGGTGTCCAAACTGTCTACGGGCTAAAGCGGGATTGTAACTTATACATCCTTCTCTTCCAATGAGCGGTACGTTGGGGAAACCTCCGATGCTAGGAATCATAGGTACGCCTCCATAGGCGGGATCATACCAAACAATGTCCGAATGGGTAAGGGCCATAAGTATCTCGGACCATCGAGGTGTTGCTACTTCATCCCAAAGGGACGGGTACCGAGTCAAACGAGCGATGAACCATGAGTACAACAAAGCGGTACAACATACAATGTGTCCTCCTCCTTCGGCGCTCTTCGAGTGAATCGAAAAGTATGTATCGGCAAGCAAGGTGGGTACTGGATTTTTGAGTATGAACAGCTTGATTGCATCCATATCAACAAAATCGTCAATTTTAAGGAACCAGAAAGTCCCATAGACCAACAAAGCGAAATTGGCTTCCGATATGAGAACCTCCTTTCTTTCAGCATGGTAACGGACTTTTTCGATCAAAAAGTCGGCGGGGAACCCAAGGACTCCTTCCTTGGTGGTTAAGTGTGCCTGAACATCTTCTAGGCTGAGATGAGTGGCATTTGCAATTTCCTGGTGACTAGGCGTGTCCTCCCTTCCGGTGAATAGAGGTCGAACGGTCACAGGTATCCTCAAGAGTTCTGAGTACTCTTCCAAGGTCGGCATCAACTGGTAGTCCGGAAAAGTGAAGCAGTGATACATCGGGTCATAAAATTGAACCAACGTTTCCAACAATCCTTCTTTCATTCTTAGCTCAAGGAAGCGGAAGACTCCTCCATATTCTGCTGCGAAGGCAAAGCGATCCTCGACAAGTTCGGCTAGTTCTCTCAAGCTTTCGAGGTTGGGACTCTGAAAAGTGTACTTCAGGGTTTCTCTTCTGAAATCCATGATTACAACACCTACAGAACGAATTTGAGTTTCTTGAAGTGAACAATGGAAAAAGAATGCAATGCAAGATGATTAGGACTTCATGGGATTCCTCCATTTATAGGCATTGCGGTAAAAGAAAACGTTTTATTAAATTTGAAACGGACTACATAAATATTCTTTTAAAGAGTCCCAAATAAAAGCTAAATAAACGCTAGTAAAGACACTAAAGAAGCTTTGAATGTTGCTGCTTGAGCTGCTCTTCTAGTTGCGCCTTCTCACGGATGAGGTTGTCCACAATTATTTTCCAAATAGTGCATTGTGGGTCGGAGAAAAATAAATCCTCCATGACTTTCCTCTTCTTGCAGGGGAGTAGCTCTTCATCCTTCAATTGCAGCTGCTTCTGAAGTTCATCCTTCTCCTTTTGAAGTTCAACATTCTGCTTTTGAAGCTCAGCATTCTGCTTTTGAAGTTCAACCTTCTGCTCTTGAAGTTCAACCTTCTGCTCTTGAAGTTCAACTTTCTCCTTTTGACACTCATCATTTTCTGCCACTGCTACATGGTACTTGTTCTTCCAAGATTCCAACTCATGTTGAGACTTCCTTAAGGACACCTCTAACTCCTCGGCTTTGGACATAAAGACGTAAGTGGGCTCTCTCCTGGGAGCTATGGGATCTTGACGGGAATAAGGCATCTTTAGATTGGTTGCCCTTTGTCTGACCCACTGGAGGTATGGTTCTAAAGATACGCAGTTAGGCTTTCCTAGACTTCTCTTCCCTTTCTTGTATACCCTACGCCACGCGTCCAGAACTCTTCCTAGAAGCTCTATATCATCTTTGAAGAACATACCCTCTACTTGAACACTCTTGGGAGGTTCCTTCAACGGGTATCCCAACTGTCGACGGGCTAAGATAGGATTGTAGCTGATTCCTCCATCAAAGCTGAGCAGTGGTACATTAGCAAAGTCACCGCAGCTATCAATGATTAATACTCCATCATACACTCGGCTGTACCAATCAATGTCAGAATGGGTCAAAGACATAACCCTTGGAGACCAATGCTCTTTGCCAATGTTTGTGAAAGAGCTAGACTTCGGCAAGTGCGAAATAAACCACTTGTAAAGTAAAGGTACACAGCAAGTAATCATCCCTCCGCCACGAAGGTTTCGGAGATGTATGGAGTGATATGCATTTCCCAACAGAGTTGGCACTGGGTTGTTCTTCATAAAGATCTTGAATGCCTTGAGATCGATGAAACCTTCGAAACTTGGGAATAAGAACAGCCCATAAACAAGCAAAGCAAAGATTGCCTCAAACGGAGCCTTATTAGAATAACCAGCATAGAATGAAGCCTTCTCGATTAGGAAACCTGTCTTTAAACCAAGAATCCCGTCCTTAGTAACTAGGTTAGCTTTGACGTCAGATACCTTCAAACGGAGAGCTTTAGCAATATCCTTCTCATCAGGGTCCTTTTCCAGGAAGGGAAAAGGAGATTCTTCCAGAATAGGTAGACCCACCAAAAAGGAGTACTCTTCTAATGTAGGTAACAACTGAAAGTCTGGAAAGGTGAAACAATGGTAGAGAGGATCGTAGAACTGTAGCAAGGTAGCAAGAAGTCCTTCATTCACTGAGCAACCCAATAGAGATATCAGCTTCCCATACTTGGTCTTGAATCCTTCTTGATCCTCGATGAAACCCCACAACTTCTTTAGGTCATCCAATTTGGGACTCTTAAAAGTGTATTTCACAGTATGTCTTTTATCTGAAGTCATAGTGACCTACAATGTTCATAAACGAAAGTAAATCCCATGAAGTCCAATGCAGAATGATGTTATATGAATGCAGCAAACACAAGTATTCACATAAGGACAATAAAGATAAACAAACAAAGGGGCGTCCTAGGTTTGCAACGAGCATGGAGTAAAGGTGTACCCTTCCCAAAGGTTGATGGACTAGAGGTTGTTTGTACCTGTAGAACAAGGTGCTAAGAGGTTCCCAAAGTCATTAGCCCATCTTTCGGATATTATCAACTTCCCAAGTACTCGAGGGTTAATAATATTCTCAAGAGAACTTCTTTTGAGTGTAGCATCGCGTAGCACTATTTCGGGGGTACCCCCTCATAGTCCCGCACTACGTCCTAATAAAGGCCAAAGTTGGGTTAAGGTAACTACGGTCCTCAATATCATAGGCTCCAAAGTCGAAAGTAGTGAGTGTCTTCACGATGGGTCGTTCAACAGTACTATTTCGAAAGGGCCTCAACTGAGCGGGATTCTCGATTCAACTTAGTAGGGATTCCACTCCCAATAAGCCTCCTCGAATATATCCCATCCTATCTTAATTTCTCTCAAGTTCGGGTGTAGAACTTTATCTCACCACTCAAGGACAACAACCCCAAAAGAAATACAAGAGAAAGCATGTAAACACATAATCAAGTAGGCAGATATATATAAAGCAGTAAACAAATAAAATAAGATAGGGAAACCCACTAGAGAAGTCCCCAGTGAAGTCGCCATTTCTGTCGCGGTGAAATTTGGATACCAAACTATTGATTAGTTTGAATCGTATATTCATTTTGCAACCGAACTTTGATTTGTCCAAAGGAAGGGATAAAGATCGAAATTCCCACGATGCAATGCAAATGCAAGCTAGTTTGTTTAGGTTCGGGGGTTGGTTAAACTTAGGGAAGGTACTAGCATCCTAAGTTTCTGTAGTACTCTACAGGAACCTCTTGTTTTATGTTGTTTATTGCTAAGTGTTTATCTGCTTAAGGGATTAAAGTCCCTAATGGTTTATTTCTAAGTATACTCGATAAGGTATCGCACCTTGTGCCTACATATCCTTACGGGAGTGGAATCAGAGTATTTTGTAGTTCGCCCTAAAAGGTTAGAGGAGCTCTTTGACTGTGGTCAAAGTTCCTACGGGTTTAGGGTAGTTGTTTTGATTGGGTTTAGGAGAAGAGACGAGTCTTCATTTTAAGGGAGAGATAACCGCCACAAATGTAAAGAAGAGGGTTGTAGGAAATGGTCTTTGCATCATCTTAAGAAAAGGTCTTACATACTCGGATGGTCGCCAAGCATGCCTTTGTCGTTCTTAAGGCAAAGTCCCTACATGTTTGATTGTATTGTTTGTGGGGTGGAGATTATATCTCGCTTAAGATGATTAACATCTATTCTCTAAGTGTGTTTGTAAAAGTTGTATTGTTTTATTTTGTGTTTGTCTAAGTTGTAAGATTAAGACAAGGTCCTTCCTATGGGGGTAGGATCTATCCTAAGTGATCAACTTGAAGAATCAAGGATCGAGGGGAATATGATGCTTATGGTATGCGACTACACACAACGTTGAATTATGTGTAGGTTTTTCCTTTGGACGGATGCAATGCGATGCGACAAGATATAATGACTTGCGGTATAGATAAATTGCAGAACGTAAATACGGAAATATAAATCATACACGAACGCATGAAAGCGCTAGGTGAGTGCATGCATTGTGGATGAAATAACAACAGATAAGGATAACTAGGAAATACGCATGAAAGCGCTGAGTGTAAGTGCATGTGTCGTGAGTGCACGATTGATTGTATGTTACGATGCGGATTGATTTTAAGTAGTTGATTATTTTGTTTAGTGAGATTTAGTTTGAATTATTTTAAGTGGGATTGAATATAAAATTAAATTCTAAGTTTGAATAAAATGCTATAATGATCCTAATTTATTATAAAACTTAATTGAGGTGATTATTTTATAATGGATATTAGTTTTATAAAAAGTTGTTATTGGTTTTAATAAAAAGTTTGATGGAGCTGATTTTTTTTTAGGAAAGAAAATGTTAATTTGATTTAGCAAGACTCCTTGGATGTTAATAGAAAAAATTAATTTATTTTAAAAAATAGTTTTGAGTGTGGGATAATTTTAAAATAGAAAACATTATTATTTATAAAAAAGTGTTAAAAAAAAATTTCTTTTATTAACATCATTACCTAATAAAGTTGGTAAATTATTATTATTCAACTAGTGACTAAAAAAAGTTAAAAGGTGTTGATTATTTAAAAGGTTATTTAATTAGTTAATTAAGTTAAAAGATGATGATTAGGTTTTTTTTTTAAAGAAAAGATTAGTGATTTAACGGGGGATTTAGTGCATGTGTGGTGAGTATCAGTGTGTGATTAGTGATTAACACAAATTAAACAGAAAATACAAAAAAGAAGGAACCCTGAGCCCCAAATCCAATCTCTTCCGCCTCTTCGATCGGCCGTCTCCCTTTCTCCATTTTCTTCTCCGATCGGCCATCTCCCCTTTCTTCCAATCGCGACTCCTTTCTCCTTCTCTATCGCGACTTCTCTCTCTCTCTCTCTCTCTCTCTCAATCGTGACTTCTCTCTCTCGATCCTCCGTCATCTCTCTCGATCGCGATTTCCTTCCCCCTTCGATTCTGAAATCACGAAGAACAGGTCAAATGCGATAACATATTTTACAAAGTGTGACTTACTGTTCGATGGTGTTTGCAGGCTTTCGGTGGATGATGGTTGAGCGGTAAATGGAGATTTGCGGCGACGGTGCCTTGTTTGAAGATGGTGGATTGAAGCTTGCGGTGGTTTGCGGCGTAGTTCGGAAAAGATAAGTTCTCCTTTGCTTTTAGGGATTTTTTGAATGGGATTCTCTGTATGTGTTAGATGTTTGTGAATGGCTTCGTCTGTGGATTTTGTGGATTTTTTGCCTGTGCGTTTTTTTCGTCCCCCTCAGATCCTCTTACTTTTCATCTTATATAGCCCTTTGAGGATTAATTGTCTTGAAAAACTGATTTAAAGTGCTTTTAAAAACTTGATTGGACCTTCCTTTCTCGTGTAGACAATTTTTGAAACATTCCCTTTCTTGTTTGATTGCAGTAATGATTCGTTTAATTTCTATTTCAATCTTGTGATTCAATTGGGATATGATTTGATTTTGATCTTCTGTGTTTTAATTTCAGGATTTGATTTATTCTTTGAGTAGGATATTCTCCCCTGAGGAATATTCTTCAATTGACTCGCTGATTCCTTGGATTTTGCCTTCGAACAATTTCGACAACGCGGATGGGATTGTAACAATATTGGTAAGAACATCAACTCTCGTGTCATTAAAACTCTTCCCCAAATTTATTCGAATGCTTGCCTGACCAATCACTTTACCCGAACTGCAATACTAGGGTTAAAGCGCCTTCATTGTGAGACGGATTGTGGAGCATGCTATCAGCAGTTGCAGTGGATGTTATGATGCTACTTGGTGTCACTTGTCTGCAAATGCTAGCCTGCGGATATGGCTGCTTAACTCACTGTTTTTTGCTTGTTGTATCCTTGTGTTTTTTTCAGACTTTCGTCTCATCTGCTTACGGAAGGGGAACTACTAAGGCAGCTGCTGGTGGATGCTGTCGAGACGGATTCCCATGACGGGGCTGTTTGGAGGGAATAATGTTGATTTTTGTTGTAGCTGTTTAGGATGATCCCGTGGTGCGTTCTGGAGTGTTACCGTACCCATATTGTGGATTCTGAGCATCTGGTGCACCTTGTGGATTGATGTGATTGCCACTGATGAGTCTTCGACATGGCAAGGTAGATGATGACAAACTCCCTGCTTCAAGCACTTCTTCAAATCAGTACTTACTGCTTTTGTTTATACTCCGCTTTAATTAATTGAGCACGTTGGCTTGGTCTGCAGGCTAATTAACCTTCAATCTTCCTTTTGTTCTGAAACCAACTTGATATAACGGGTTCTTTTGCAGGAAACACGACTCGGAAACAAATCTCCTCTTATGCCGCGCCGTACGAGAATAATGGATAGATTTGAGCAAACCGCCTTGATTGAAGTTGATACCTTTGTATAATTGTAATACGGACATGTTTTCTTTCTGAACCGCTTGGTCGTCTTATTCATGTCTTAGGCCTGTCTTGTGAACTGCAGCAGATGGTTATTCGTATTCCATCTTTCAATGAGGTTGACTTTATGATGGTTCCAGTTGACGGTTGATGCGGTTTTGCCGGCTGTTGAGGTATAAGGTTTTGAACGAAGATCTACTGTGACCGTTCCACCAAGGTATTTCAACCTTGTCTCCTTCGACTGTTCCTGATTTCTACAGTTCTCCACTCCTATCTTCATTTTCTACCTTCCTCTGAATCGATAGCTTGAATTAACACGTGCCAACATGATATTCGTGCAGGACTTAAGGTGGAGATGAATCATCATCGCGTGGAGGCTAAATTCTTAAGTCAAATCCACAACTTGCGTCTAATTCCGACTGCCCAAACGTCTGTGCATAGAGACTTTCGACGGCGACGACTTGCTTCACTAAAGTTAGAAAGGTTCCCCTCTGAAGAATATTTGCAGCACAGAGCGCAACACTGGGAGCAGAGAGCAGACAAAAATGTTTGATGAAGTAGCATCTGACGTTGCTTTAATTTGAATGTGTTGGGTTTCTGTTGTATTATTCCCAGGTTTACGTTGGAGGAAAATACGGGAACACGTCGGTTATTGCTTTTGGTGGTGATTGGCGCGATGAAGTGGATTGGTCGTTTAAAATATTGCATTTTTGTGACGGACCTGCTGGAACATGCTTCAAGAAATAGATGCCGTCGCGACGAAGTGAGAAAGATGGTGAATCAACATTTGAGTTAGGTGTGCATACTATGTCTCGGTTATTTTAGCAGTAGGTCCCAATCTCAAAATAACATTCAGAACTGTTTGTAATAGGAAGATGGGTGCAGCTTGATGATTTGTATTGAACCTGGCATTAGAGTTTTGAATAATATGCTTATTCTTTAAATTATTTTAGCAAATCCTCCTATATTTGGTTCCTCACCAAGTAGTCCTTTTGTTCAAAAGAGAGGTCAAGAAATCAAATTTATGTTGAGGGAAGTACTTTTGAAGAGATAAAAATGGATTCGTGCTGAAGTTAAGATTTCCACTAGTTGGACTCTAATTTGAATAATGATATCCTTGAAAGTGTACTAAAAAACAATCCACATAGCCCCCTTAAAGATTTGAATCTCATGAACCACAAATCTCGCATTAAAACCTTTGACAAAAGAAAAACTTCTCGAAAATTCAAGGCAATACCCCCACTTGCATATAAATACTACGACCTCCATGCAAACGCTTAGTCTTGATTCTCAGTTTTCATCCTAAATTAATAATTTTGAACTACATGATCCAAATTTCTTCTATTAAACTGAACCCTTTTGAAGTCTTGTGAAGATAATGATATAACTTGGTGCCAATTGTCATGAAAACTAATAACCGAACGCGAACGACCACTCTCCAAACCACACAGCAAAAGGCCCTAAACCTCCTCAAGAACACATCCAACATGCTCTTAGTAACGTGATCGCCAGAAAGCCCTAAAACCTGCTTTAAGTTAGTTGGACCTGCGCCAACTGATTAGTTATAATAAACAGACACAAAAACAATAGAAAATAAGTAAAATAAAAGGGGTGAGATCTTATGGTCAAAAATTAGGGTGCAACACGTTGAATAAGGCTACAAGGCTTTGGAGTTTCGAAGAGCAAGATCATCTTCTTCCTTAGACCAGTCCTATTCTGGCTTCAATTCAGTTGTGTCCTTCCCATCTTTTCCCTTCTCAAAGGGCGATCCAAACCTTTGTTAACTTCTTTCTAGGTTTTTCTAACCATAGATTTTAGAAAAGTCATCATACACGCCTTCCAGTGATCATAGTCGGTGCCATCCAAAATAGGCGGTATGTTGGCAAATCCTAGTTCCATGTCTCTAGTACTAGAAAGTATCTCCTAGAGCTCACCCAAAATAGAACAGGGTGCCTGTTCTGATGCCAATTGTAATTCTGGCACGTAGTGGACATATGTCTAATATGATGTCAGGACTTCGTAACATAGAATTAACACAAGAATAATTTAAAGAAAAATTGCAAGAATTAAGTAACCCAAATAGTTGTTAACCCAGTTCGGTAAAACCTCACCTATATATGGGAGCTACCAAGCTAGGAAGGAAATTCACTATGTCAGTATTAATTTAAAGCTAAACTCGCCCCGTTACAACTTATCACCTAATCACTACCTTATACAACTTCTACCTAGAAATCCTCTAGATATGAGATCCCCCCTCTCACTTCCTAATCAGTCACAAACCAATGACAATTCAACAATAACCCAAAATAGAAGTATACACACTTCCAAGAACAATACATGATTTTTCTTATAAGCTTTTTGTCGCTACTGCGAAAATCGGCGCCGGCTGAACAGAAGAGTCGCCACCGTGCGTTATTTATCCCACGGGAGGGAAAGGAAACGCTCGAAGTAAACCTCGCGAAAAAAGGGAAAGGTATGGTCGTCGCAACCAAAACCTGGGTTCGGGAGGTCGGTTACGCAAGGGGAAGGTATTAGCACCCCTCACGTCCGTCGTACTCGACGGGATCCTCGCTTGTTTTTGGATATGGATTGTTATTCTATCTAAACTATAGGTCAAGGGTTAAAAAGAAAATAAAATGAAAATAAAAATGACTCGGCAAAGTATCGCACTTTATGCCTACGTATTCTCGCCTGGAACGAGAAATCAGAGTCAACGTAGTTCGCCTACCTAAGGGAAAGGAGGGGAAGGTTGCTCGCTAGGATATCGCATCCTATGCCTACGTACTTTCACACGGCATGAAAGATCAGAGCAAACGTAGTTCGGGCTACGGACGACACAAGTCTGTCTTGGTTGATTTTATTCCTTCTGAAAAAGGTTTTTCTGATTAACAGTCCCGGCGGACAAAATGACGTCTTGATGAGTTCACATTCTTTTACGGAAGAAGTGTCTTTTATTGTGTTTGAAATTTTTATGTGTTTTTCTGTTTGTTTTGAGAAAGAAGAGACAGAACTCTAACCTACGGTTGCGAAGGGAATCAAACTATCCTAATGTTATCATGCATGGGTTAAGACCTAGTGTCTATCATGCTCCTCTCTTGCACAGAGAGAAACAGAGATCTTACGGGATAGGCAGAAACAAAAACAATAACAGATATATACAGTAAAACAGTAAAATGAATGGATGCAACAGTACAAGCGAGGCAAGGGAGTCCCACTCAACCTCGAACCCTAGAAAACAATAGGCGAAAGTGAACTGGATTCACTTCCAACCCAACAGGGTAAACAGCAAACAATACAGTCCATAAAACCAATCAATACATCAGCAATGAAATACAACAGCAAAAGAAACAACATAGCAGCTCTGAATCAACATCTAGCTTCAAGTAATCTCCAATCAGCTACAGGCTTCAACAAGCATCAATCTCCATCTTCATGACCTTCAGGCAAGGGCTTTGATCATCAGTCTTCCATCTGCAATGGCTTTTCTTCAAGTTCAAACCCAGGATGAGGAATCAGTCACAAGAGTGAAGTGAATGAATGTTAGACAGTTAATTACCTACCAAGGGTGGTTCATCAACTGTTAACATTAAACAGAAAGTTTTCTCTCAAAAGTTCTATCTTCCAAATATATTCACTGATCCTTCAAAGGAAGGAGGTGGATATTTGAAAGAGACTTTGAATCATAGAGAAAGGATGGATGCAGACAAGGCATTCCATGTTTGAGAAACAAGCTTTCTAATCTAGAGCTCTGCCTAGCTCCTAAACCCTAGTCTCCTCAGCATCTGCTAGCAATAACCTCCTATTCAACTCTGGCAGTTGATCTTCAATCTCTGGATCTCCAATGGTCTTCATCTTCTCAAGTCTTCAGCTCTCCCAAGTCCCCAGACAACCCCAATACCCAAGCAAGCAAGTAATAATCCCCAGAGGGCACACCACACCAGACACATCAGGCATACACAGAGTATTAATAGCAGTAGGGGAATCCTGACTTTTTCTAAGGGATTTAATAGCTACCCATAACCCCTATAGTCCCATAACTAAACTAGTCAAACCCTAAGTCCTAAGGGAAAGAATCAAACTTCTTAAATCATCACCTAAAAACCCTAATTTGTTCATGTTGTTCAAGCCTACATTAAGCACCTAAATTAATTTCTAAAAATGGGAACTAAATTGTTTCTACAAGTTCAATATCTCATCTAAACAACCTAAAAAGAATGGACAAAAATATGAAAGCATCTAGTAGAACAAAAATTAATAAAATCATGCATGAAATGAAACTATTTAAAATGTCATTTATTTAGAAAATATGGAAAAAATATCAAATAAAAAATAAAATGCAATTTATTTTTTGACAATTTTCTACACAGAACCAAGAAAATATAGAAAAAACAACCACTAAAAAAGAGTTAATTTCCTATTTTATATGATTTTTAAAGTTGGTAAAAATTAAAATGAATTAAAAAACTAAATCAATTAAAATGAGAGGGAGGGGGGTAAGAATAGCAATTCGCTCAGTTCATATTCTTGGATGGGCCAGGCAGTGGGGGTGCGCGTAGCACTTCGTACTAAGCCCAGCTTGGGTCTGAAAAAATAAAAGAAAAAAAGGACGCAGGGGGTGCATTCAGCATGGTTTCACGTTCAAGATCATAATGGGCTCAATATTGGGGGGTGGGGATATCAAACACACCTAGGCCCGCCCGTTTCATTAAATGAAACGGTGCGTTTAGGGCACCTATCTCTCCCTCCAAAATTCAGCTTTAAATGAGAGCCACAGATTGGTTCCTGGGTCAAAGGTCCAACAAGCCATGGACGCTCAGGATTACTTCTTCTTCCTTGGTTCATGAGAACTAGGGTTTACTCCATGGAAGCCATGCACGTATCATGTTCAAGCTCTCTGTTCTCCTTCTACAGGCCACGGTTCAACTCGATCCAAACATGAAAATCATTCAGAATTTCTCCCTCTACAAGCCTATGGTCATAGTTTGTCCTGAAACTCAACCTAACTCTCAACCCGATAGCAATAATCTCTGGCCACCATGAATGCTCTGCAACTCATCAGCATAATTCTCAATTAAACCTATACTAATCTAATCTATGACTAATGGTGATTATTCTGATCTATCAAACTAAGATTATCATGCACTATGCTATGAGTTCTACATCCTAACAGTTTCAAGCACCTGCTATGAATCATCACCAAACAGCACCAAACTCATCCTAATTGTTCTACTAACAACCTAGATCACATCTAAACTAATAAAACCATGCTAAACTAACTAAATCGAGCAATGGCAGAGAAAATGCACCTGGTGTGAAAGCTTGGAAATGCTGATGGAACTTGTGGATCTGAGGCTTTTGAGGCTTTGGATCTTGATCAACTATCTCAGTGCTTGATTCTGTATGCAACACCTTGATGATTCTTGCCTTGGATCTTGCTGTCCACTTGAAATTGCAATTTGGATGTGATGATTATAGTGCTCGAAAATGGATCAATTCAATCAGATCTTTGTTGATCTTTAGTCCATGATGATGATTGAATATGGTAGAATCAATATTGGTGATGATTGATGCTGAATTTGTGAAATTTGGATGAAATTGCAACTTGGAGAATGAGAGAATTTGGAAATTTTGGTGAAAAATGAATCCAACCCTTGCTCAATTCTGATTTCATGAATATATAGGGCTTAATGGACACTTCTAGATCCATCTTACAACTTCCCTTGCCTTCCAACTTTGATTGATTTTGGTTATGTTTCTTCAAATGCAAGTAACCATGAATAACTTTGATTTTTCCACTAAGCTCAAAAATGTACTTGAACCATTGTCTTTGAAATGTCTTTTCCATTCAAAATCATATATTGGAAGTCCCCATTTGGACTTATAAATCTCTCAACCATTTTTCACTTTGACTTTATTTAAGTTATAAGCCATTTTAGTTCAAATTTGACCAATCATGCAACTTCATGTTATGAGCTTTTCCAACAATTTGTGACCTTCTTTCTAGACTCAAAATGTCATTTGGAGCAAGTTTGATGTTGTAAGTTTTTCCATTTGAGGCCTCCTTGTATGAGTTTTGGACATATGTTAAAATGACCTGTAATTCACAAATGACCAAAATACCCTTTGCTTGCCAAGACCATAAGTTGAGTTCCACACATCATATGAGGGCATGCTATACCATTATAGAAAGCTAAGACAATGAGGAACAATTATTATGTTGACCAGAAATTCATTTGAAATCTCCTTGAGGGGTAAAACTAGCTTGGAAGTCAAGTCACTTTCACAGACAAAATTTCAGATACCTCAGATGACCTGTAACTTGCAAGGACCATAACTTGAGTTCTATAAATCTCCTTGATGTCTTCCACCACTCAAATTAAAGGTCTTGAGATCCTCTACAAGTTTCATGTTGGCCAAGGATCCATTGAAGCTAGCATTTTGACTTATCTTGCTTGGAAATTTGACCTAAACTAGGGGATTTACACAGAAACCCTATTTAGAAAACTCCTCTTCTCCTTGATTTCTCTTGAATTCTTCTGGCATATCTCATCATTCTATTGATATGTCACAATGATGACCCATATCTCCACTAGACTTGAATGCCCCTTAAATCAGTCAATTGACCTAGGGTTGACCTAGGGTTGACCCAGATGAAACCCTAGTTGACTGTCTTCAACTGCAATATTTATGATCACACCAATGACTTGTCTCCTTCTCCAAATGACTTTCTACGTCTCTCATAAGTCTAGATACTCTCCATGCCTTCAACTCACAGCTCACAACCCTCTTGTTGACCCTCAGATACCCTCAGCTAAGAGATGGACTCAAGGCTTGATCTGCTGAACTCTTTGCTTTCAAATTCTTTCCTGATGACTTGAATGAGATTGAATTGGATAATAACCTCTTGATAGGCTTCTAGAGATGAAAATAATGATTGGTCCCCCTGTTGTATGACTTGCTATGCTTATGCTATGCAGATGATTAGTCTATGTACATGACTCTATATGCAAATGCTAATGATATTGAAACATAAACCAAGTGAATAAGGTGGGCAAATTTTAGGGTGCAACAGCTGCCCCTATTCAAGCGACTGGGACCCGATTGGGTGAAGAGCCCGGAGCCTTCAGACATTCGCGGTACGAGACGGTTGAATACTAGTGAAACCAGAAATTTGCCAACCACGGAAACGAACTACACCACTGCTTGGGAACGACATTCATCCACTGAATCTGACTGTTACCGCAACCCACTGATCTCGTGCGACCGTGCTGGGGATCGTCTTCATCGTTCTGAAGAGGATTCTGTCATAACAGATTGCTTGCTTGTCCACGTTAGGACTCTGTCTGTCATCAATGCGAAGAAATCTCAATTAAGACCTGTCCACGTTAGGACTCCACTTGCTGTTAACCCAGAAAATCTCGGCAACGCCGCTGGGGATAATTCGTCTGCATTTCCATAAACTGAATCGTCCACGTTAGGAATAAAACTCTTCACGTTAGGAGTAACACCCTGTCCACGTTAGGAATCATTTCTTCTGTATCTGTCCACGTCAGGACTAACCCTTTCATCTTTCCACGTCAGGAAGCAATCTTCTTTCCACATAAGGAGAACTATATCAATCTGTCCACGTAAGGACTCCAATACCACTTGACATGTCCGCGTCAGGACTCCAATCTTTCCACGTAAGGAATTCAACTTTGGTTCTGAACCTGTCCACGTCAGGACTCAACTTTCCACATAAGGAGTACATCATTCTTCCACGTCAGGAATCACCTTTTCTTTCCACGTCAGGAATACAAGCCTCTTTCCACGTAAGGAATGCTATCCGTTGTCCACGCAAGGAAACATAACTTTTCCACATAAGGCAACCAATCCTTCCGATTTGTCCGCGTCAGGACTACATTTTTCCACGTAAGGAATGCCATCTTAATCTGTCCACGTAAGGACTCCACTCTTTCCACGTTAGGAATCACCTATTAATCTGTCACGTAAGGACTCCAATCTTTCCACGTCAGGAATGCTGTCATTTCCCCGTAAGGAAACTATCTTTTTCCACGTAAGGAATCCTCTTCTGATATGTCCGCGTAAGGACTACATCGTCCACGTTAGGACCCACTTCTCCACGTTAGGAATAATAATAATTTCTTTGATTTGTCCACGTCAGGACACTGATCTCGTCTTGATTTGTCCACGTTAGGACTCAGGCGTCTTCGACCTGCTGAGGAAATAAGACTTGTCCACGTAAGGACTCACACCCTTGTCTGATTTGTCCACGTCAGGGCACCAACACAAAGAGTAATCACTTTTGTCAACGTCATGACCTCCCATTCACTAATTTCGAGAACCCGAATCTGTCCACGTTAGGGCTAACACACCTCACCAATCCGGGGAAATAAACCTGTCACGTTAGGACGCCCACTTCTGAAGAAATCCCGTCAATATAGGAATAAATTGTCCATGTCAGGACTTAGTTCTCCAATGATCCTCACCCACAAACTTCTTAGCACTGACGTGACAGCGACTTTGAGATGGACTCTACTGGGGATGTCTGGAAACCAACTATCGGACGCCTGCTCTGATAACCGGCGGTGGCCTCTGAAATTCTGATTCATGGAACCCCTGATGACAACTAATTCTGCCTGGGAATAAAGAGAAACTTATCCTGGTAACTCTGTGGGGAATACTGCCGAAACTGACATTGGATGTCCCATGCCGAGATCTTGACTGTTTGGTAGTTCATTTGAGCAAGAACTCTCTCTACCTGAACTGCTAAAATACAGGAACTGCTTCAGCAAAATAAATGTTGGAAGGATAATGCCGACTCCGCCGGGGATAGCCAGATGCTACAGAATTATTCCAGCAAAATAAATGCTGGAAGGGTGAAGTCAACCCTGCTTGGAAATTGGAACCCCAAACCGAGCACCTTGTTGAAGTAACATCCTGCTGGGGAATATAACTCGGCTGGGGAATAGCAGATGTGCATAGTACGATCGGACTTTCTGCTGGAACGTGAACTGATATTACACAGTATCTCTGACAAAATAAATGACAGTAACCACCCTCAACTCTGCTTGGGAGAGTCTTAATCTTCGAGTTCCACTGGAAGGAAGGAAACACTTGCAAAGAGAATTCCGCTGGGGATGGGATGATTCTCTTGGGGTGAACTCCACCGACTCCGCTGGGGGAGAATGCATGACCCTGCGGGGAAAGATGAACCTGTCTGAACACAGCCTTATGATCTTGGAATCGCCAAACGCTATTGAGGGTGAATAACTTTTCTGCTCCCTTTGGGTAAGCTACGGCTAGCTGGAGGAATTCTATCCTTCTTCAGTAAGAACATGCATGACCTGCGTGGGGACTAAGTCTTTCGTTATCGCAATCTTTTGATCCTCTTCCTCGTATGGTTATGAAACCTGTAACAACACAAACAAGACACGACAAGCCTATGCAATCAAATCAATTCAGGTTAGTGACGTTACACTCAGTTAATTCAAGCTTTAACAATTGTTGGCAAGGGCCAGTGATGTTATACTCATGCTAGCTTCACTAAACTTAGGCGTTTTATCATGCACAAAACAGTAAAGAACCAGCATCAAGTACTGAATAACATATTTTATTGATCGGGCCCCTGAATGGGCGGAGTTTTATACATGGAATGTAACTCCTGAAATGAGGAAGCTACGCAAAGCAAATATACAAGTATGCAAGTATGCACAAGAAGCATGAATATTGACAACTTAAATTTGTACACATGTCGGCAACGGGATGCAGATGAACACTACGAACTGATCCTCCATGACTCGCCCGACTCTAATGCTTTCCCGGTATCCCCACTTCTGAAGAGATTGTATCCGATAACTGGCTCCTCAAATATATTCTCCCGCATTGATGCTCATTGCAATTATCCAATCCGGACCGCAGTCATTTGCTTTTCAAATCCCTAACTTTTGCGTGAACCGCCCTTTACGGGTTTTCGGTTCACCGGGATACCCTTTTTTGCCGAAGCCGCCCAGTGTAGGTTTTCAACTTCGCGGGTGTACATTTTTTTTCAATTTATCCCTAACTTTTGCCCGAACCTTTCATTCTGTTTTTGGTTCGCCAGGATGCCCCATTTTTGCCTGGACTCTCTTTTTCTGTCCAGCGGGTCTATTTTAGGCAAAGTATTTTTTAACTGCGTCCGAATTCACAGGTGACACAAAGTCTTCTCCGTCCATGGTGGACAATAATAAAGCTCCTCCTGAAAAGACTTTTCTGACAACGTATGGCCCTTCGTAGTTGGGGGTCCACTTGCCCCTGTGATCTGCTTGCGGCGGGAGAATCCTTTTCAGCACAAGGTCGCCCGTCTGAAAGCTTCGCGGATGTATCTTCTTGTCGTACGCTTTCTTCATTCGGCTCTGGTACAAACGACCGCATGCTAGAAGCTAGCCTCTTCTCATCCATTAAGCTCAGTTGGTTCAATTCTTCGTTACCCATTCTGCCTCGTCCAGCTGAACGTCTCGCAATACCCTCAGAGAAGGGATCTCAACTTCCAATGGTAATACCGCTTCCATTCCGTATACCAACGAGAACGGAGTTGCCCCGGTTGATGTGCGTACCGTCGTACGATAACCGTGCAAAGCGAAAGGTAGCATCTCGTGCCAATCCTTATAGGTCACCACCATTCTCTGAACGATTTTCTTGATATTCTTATTGGCCGCCTCGACAGCGCCATTCATCTTGGGTCGGTAAGGGGAGGAGTTGTGATGTTCGATCTTGAAATTCTGACAAGCGTCCTTCATCTTTTGTTGTTCAGATTTGAACCATTATCCGTGATTATCCGCTCGGGAATCCACTATCGGCAAATGATATCTCTCTGATGAATCTAGCCACCACTTGCTTCGTTACATTCGCGTAGACGCCGCTTCCACCCACTTGGTGAAATAATCGATTGCTACTAGGATGAACCGATGCCCGTTAGAAGCCGTCGGCTCGATCTTGCCAATCATATCGATTCCCCACATCGAGAATGGCCATGGCGATGACATCACATTCAGAGGACTCGGAGGCACATGTATCTTGTCAGCATAGATTTGGCACTTGTGGCACTTCCTCGCTAACTTGAAACAATCAGTTTCCATCGTCAGCCAAAAATAACCTGCCCTCAGCAGCTTTCTCGCCATAGCATGCCCACCAGCATGCGTACCAAAGGTACCTTCGTGAATTTCTCCCATGAGAAGCTTTGCCTCATTCTCGTCTACACAACGCAACAATACCAAATCGTGGTTTCTTCTGTACAAGACGCCATCCGGATTCAAGTAGAAATTACCCGCTAATCTCCTGAGAGTCTTCTGATCTTGACTGATGCCCCAGCCGGATACTCTTTATTCTTCAGGAAATTAAGGATATCGAAATACCACGGTTTGTCATCAGATGCTTCATCGATAGCAAATACATAAGCTGGCCTGTCCAACCGAGAGATAGTGATTTGGGGAGCTTCGTTCCAGAAGTTGACCTTGTACATGGAAGACAAGTGGCCAGGGCGTCAGCCATTTGATTCTCTGCCCGCGGTACATGATGCAATTCAACCTTGTCGAAGAAAGGCAACAATCTCCTTGCATAATTCATGTAATGTATCAAATTGGGCTGCCGTGTCTCACATTCCCCTTTTATCTGATTCACCACCAGAGCTGAGTCTCCGTATACATCTAGATGTTTGATTCGCAAATCAATGGCTTCTTCAAGCCCCATTATACAAGCTTCGTATTCGGCCTCATTGTTGTAACGGCAAAGGTCAATCGGGCAGTAAACGGGATGTGCGACCCGTGTGGCGTCGTGATGATTGCCCCTATTCCGCTACCGTAAGCATTCACGGCTCCGTCAAATATCATCTTCCATTTGGAACCCAACTCTGGTCCCTCGTCTGGCAACGGTTCTTCACAGTCTTTCATCTTTAGGTACATGATATCCTCGTCAGGAAAATCAAACCTCATCGATTGGTACTCTTCAATAGGCTGCTCCGCCAGATACTCAGACAGCACACTCCCCTTTATAGCCTTTTGCGAGACGTATTGAATGTCGTATTCAGTCAAGACCATCTGCCAACGGGCAATTCTACCTGACAACGCCTGCTTTTCAAATACATATTTGATAGGATCCATCTTCGAGATGAGCATGGTTGTATGATTTAGCATGTATTGCCTCAAACGTTTGGCGGCTCAGGCTAGCGCACAACACGTTTCTCGAGCATTGAGTATATGGACTCACAATCTGTAAATTTCTTACTCAGGTAATAGATCGCATGCTCCTTTCTTCCTGTCTCGTCGTGTTGACCGAGAACACAACCATGCTTCCCTCAAGAACCGTCAAATACATTATCAAGGGTCTACCTGCCACTGGGGGTATCAGAATAGGAGGCTCCTGCAGATACTTCTTTATTTTATCGAACGCCTTTTGACAATTTTCGTTCCACGTTACAGCTTGATCTTTCATCAACAGCTTGAATAATGGTTCACACGTGGCCGTTAGGTGAGATATGAACCGGGCGATGTAGTTCAACCTCCCTAAAAACCCGCGCACCTCTTTCTCTGTGTTAGGCGTCGGCATTTCTTGTATTGCTTTTATTTTAGCAGGATCAACCTCTATTCCTCTTTCGCTTACGATAAACCCCAGCAGTTTACCCGATCTCACCCCGAAGGTGCATTTATTAGGGTTCAGCCTCAGCCTGAACTTCTAAGCCTCTTAAATAACTTCAGCAGATTCACCAGATGCTCTTCCTCCGTCTGGGATTTGGCAATCATATCGTCAACATAAACTTCGATCTCTTTATGCATCATGTCATGGAAAAGAGTCGTCATCGCACGCTGATATGTTGCCCCCAGCATTTTTCAAACCAAAGGGCATCACTTTGTAGCAAAATGTTCCCCACGGCGATATGAAAGTAGTATTCTCCATATCCTCTGGCGCCATTTTAATCTGATTGTAGCCTGAAAAGCCATCCATGAAGGAGAATACGGAGTACTGAGCAGTATTATCAACTAACACGTCAATGTGAGGAAGTGGAAAATCGTCTTTTGGGCTTGCTTTATTCAAATCTCTATAATCCACGCACATTCGAACCTTGCCATCTTTCTTTGGCACTGGTACGATGTTGGCAACCCATGAAGGATACTTCGTCACAGCCAGGAAACCAGCGTCCCACTGTTTCTGAACCTCCTCTTTGATCTTCATTGCCATATCTGGTCGCGTTCTGCGAAGCTTTTGTTTGACCGGCGGGCAATCTTCTTTCAGTGGCAGGCGATGCACAACCATGTCTGTATCGAGCCCTGACATATCTTCATACGACCAAGCGCATACATCACTATACTCTCGGAGCATTTCAACCAGTCTTTGCTTGACCTCACTCTGCAGTGCGGCTCCGATACGAATATTCTTCTCAACCCCTTCCGACCCCAAGTTGATATTTCGATGACCTCGTCGTGAGGCAGAATGGCTCTTTCCTCTTGCTTTACTAACCAAGACAGTTCTTCAGGAACGTCGCTATCTTCGACGACCTCTTCTTCAGCCTGAAACACGGGTGCTCAAAGTCGGGACGAGTCATAGGTGGTTCAAGGATGTCATCTGAAAATGTTATCCTGCAAAAGGAATGGTTAAGTGCTTCAAAATGCGTATAAAGCGAATAACCACGTTGCCATTTTGTTGAAAAATACAAAATAAGAAAGACAGCAGATTCAGTATTTGCACATGAAAAAAACGCCATTTATTTAATGATTAACACGCAATGTTTATAACAACACAGCCCTAAGCAAATCCTGATGCCCCGGGGAAGACATCAGATTATTCAACAATTAATGAAGCAAAGCATTACTGTTTAAAAGTCACAGGAACAAGCTCCTGAATAGACCAGTTGCACAGTCCTTGTCCTGGCATGCTTGGCTGAATCCAGGCATCCATATCACAGTCGCTGTCTCCTCATCAGACTCTGAAGCAGCATTGACAAGTTTCATGACACACTCCACTGGCAGAGATGGTAATTGGCTTTCTGAAACGGGGGGCCCCCCACGGAAGGAGTTGATGACGACGGTTGGTACCCACAGTCCGAACCGGTCCATCTTCACAGGAATGTCCAACACTTTGCCCCAGCCCTTGGCTTCTCCTGCATCCACTAGAGCTTGAGCTTCCTTATACGATGAGACAACTATCTCTGGCACTTTGCTCGGCCCGGGACCTTTGTCCTTGATGCGCAAACCTTCGAATGCCTGGCATGGTGTCTCGTGGATCTCTCCGTCGACTTCCACATATTTAACGACGATAGATGCTGACCAGGATGTCTTCTTCCCCGCACACGGTGACTACACTGTCTCCGACCATATATTTTAACTTCTGATGCAGGGTAGACGACGGCCCCTGCCCATGAATCCAGGGTCTTCCAAGCAAGCAGCTATACGCAGGCTGTATATCCATGATATAAACTCAGTTGCAAACACCTCGGCCCCACCTTGTAGAGGCAAAGTAATCGATCCAAAGACTGTTCTCCGCGTGCCGTCAAACGCTCTGACTACCAAATCACTGGGTGTACACAAATCCCTCGAACATCCAGCTTCATCATCGCCTTCTTGGGTAACACATTCAGAGATGACCCGGTGTCAACCAATACGTGCGACATTACTGATCCTCTACACTCAACCGATACGTGTAATGCCATATTATGATCTCTCCCTTCGGAGTCAAGTCAAAATCGGTAAAACCCAGACTGTGGCCTGCATTCACATGTGCCAATACTCCTTCTAGCTGATTTACGGAGACATCTTGGGGTACAAAAGAATTGTCCAGGACTTTCAGCAAAGCATTTCTGTGAGCTTCCGACACAGCAGCATGACAAGATGGATATTTTGGACGGTGTCTGCTGCAGATGCTCCACAATCTTATAATCACTTTTTCGAATTAAGCGCATGAACTCTTCTACATCTTTCGATGCTGCTTCTTTTTCACTTGCTTGTACCGGAACATTTTCAACCACTTTCCCTTTTCCTTTCGCTAGTCTTTCAGCCTCCACTTCAGGAGATATAAAGATCCTGCCGCTCCTTGTCATGCCTCCTGAACCAACAACATTATCCACAATCTCCGCTGGCTGCTGTTAACATCAATCTTTACCCCATCACAATACACCTCTAACCCATATGACCATGGGACTGCTTTCGTGTTCTCGTACGGGATTGGCCCGGCCTTAGTTATGGTGATCGGTGGTCGCTGAGCTGGTGCTGCAATAGTGATCGTCTTCCGAGGAATCGTTACCGTGGCCACATCACTCCGATTATACCACTACTGCCCCTGCAGGCTTGTCAGTTGCCGCTCGATCAAACTGCAATATGCCCTCAT
>CAWUDS030006657.1:0-32839 GCA_963859935.3 Lathyrus sativus
GGCATAAAGTGCGATACTTTGCCGAGTCATTTTCTTTCTTTTAACCTCAGACCCTTAGAGTAGATAGAATAACAATCCATACCCGAAAACAAGCGTGGATCCCGTCGAGTACGACGGACGTGAGGGGCGCTAATACCTTCCCCTTGCGTAACCGACTCCCGAATCCAGGTTTTGGTTGCGACGACCATACCTTTCCCATGTTGTGCGAGGTTTACTCTGAGCGTTTCCTTTCCCTCCCGTGGGATAAATAACGCACGGTGGCGACTCTTCTGTTCAGCCGGCGCCGATTTTCGCAGTAGCGCCAGCTGGCGACTCTGCTGGGGATCCAACGTCCCCTGGCTGCTAAGGACTGCGATAGTTCTTATGCATTTGGGATCCAACGTCCCTTAAGAGAGTCAATCCTAACGCTTTTTTTCCCATCGAGGATTTTGTATGGATTTATATTTCTGACCTTTATTTTCAGCACTATATATATTGGTTATTATTGCTGTATTATGGGGTTGTGACAGGTGTTCTTTGATTGAGAGATAAGCCGAACCTGGGCTTGAGTGCACCTAGAATTAGAGTAGAAAGTAGTGGGCGCGTGTGCCGACTTTGCTTGCATTAGTGTCTCATGAAATCTACACTCGGGACGAGGTTCTTCTGGTTGGCTTCTTTTTCTACCCTTTGGGTCGAAGGGGTTGTTGGTCAGCTGAATTGTCGACTCCGGGAACCGATCATTTGGAAGTTGGCTAAGTGAGGCCTCTTCAGGATTTGATGATGCCACTCCTTCTGGGAATCGTATCATCAACCCTGAAAGTCTGTGACGCCGACGACCGCATAGGATGCCATACCTTTGTCAGTTACTAGGACATCCACCTGTGAGAGGGTTTGGGGTTATGCAGGTAACTAGACCTTCAGACTACCGGTTTGTTTCTTGATCTGAGATCCTGGGTATTTATGAGAGTTCTGAGGTCTGTCAGAGACCAGTTGGAGAGTTCTAAGGTCTGTCAGAGACCAGTTGGAGAGTTCTGAGGTCTGTCAGAGACCAGTTGGAGATATGATTTGAGGTCTACAGAGACCAGTTGGAGTTGTGGTTTGAGGCCTGTCAGAGACCGTTGTTGGAGCTTTGTTTTAGGTCTATCTGAGACCAGGGTTGAGGACTTCTAAAAGAGTCTATTGAGACCTCTTGATATGGTTCAGGTTATTCAGCTATGGCAATTGGTCCCTGTTGCATGTTACTTGCATTGCATTGTTTGCATACCCATTATCATTGCATCCCATTAACGTGTGTCTGTGCTGCAGGTGCATTTGCATATCCTCCGGTTCTAGTGCCCAGACTTCTGAGTATTGATTATGGCTGGTTTGAGGAAAACAGTTGCGTATAAGCTGCCTACACCTGATATTACTTCTTTGCTTGGGTCTGATATCTCTTGCTGATAAGGAGGTAGGAGAAGCTTCAGAATAAGTCATGGGAGATTACTGAGATTAGTCTGCAAGCCCACTACTGATGAGATGAACGGGTTGTACACCTTGATGCAGTTCTATGACCCCGTATTGAGATGTTTTACGTTCGCTGACTTTATTCTAGGGCCTACCATTGAAGAGTATGTGGAGTTCACTGAGCTACCAGTGCAGAACAAGGTTCCCTTTATTCACTCTGCTGCTGAGCCCAAGTTGGAGGACTTAGCTAAAGCCTTGCATATGGACGCTGCAGAACTGTTAGTGACTTCTTGGCTTGGGGTTTCAGGTTTCTCTCTTGATTTCCTGGTTGGCAAAGCTCAGGAGTATGCCAAGAGCGGATGTTGGTTGGTTTTCAATGCTATTTTGGCTCTATGCATTTATGGGATTGTGCTGTTTCCTAACTTGCCCAATTTCGTAGACTTGGACGCTTTCCATCTATTTGCTGCCGGCAATCCAGTGCCAACGTTGATCGGAGACTTCTACCACTCCTTGCACTACAAGAACGAAAACAGAAGGGGAAAGGTTGTTTACTGCTGTGCTCCTTTGTTGAATATGTGGTTCAAGAGTCATCTTCCCATGAAGGGATCTTTTGTGGCGAGTGCAACCACCGCTAGCTGGTCAGAGCGCCTGATGAGGCTATCTTCCGAAGACGTTGAGTGGTTTGATCGAGACCTGCTAGGGGCTGAGCTTATATTCAGTTGTTCTGGGTACCCTAATGTCCCGCTGATAGGAAGAAAAGGTGTATCAACTACAACCCATCGCTGTTGGTCCGTCAGCTCGGATATGCGCTGAAGAACTCACCCGCAGAGGAGGAAGTACAGGAATCTCTGTACTTCACCGGAGACTTGAAAGGGGAGTTATTGGCCAAGCTGCAGCATGCCTGGACGCGTATTAATCGAAGAGGGAAGCCGTTATTAGGGAAGAATGACTGTCAGGCTATGCACCTTACAGGGTTTGGATCAGGAGAGAGCCAGTCAGTTGCGGATGCTGTTTCCAGATGTACCAGCCTTGTTCCTATTCCGGTAGCAGAGCCAACTACTGTTTCTAGGGAGGCCTACGAGCAAGTGGTGAAAGAGAAAGAAGCCTTGATGAAGATCAACGAAGGGTTAGAGTAGGAGCTAGCCCAGATACGCAGCGAGAAAAACAAGGCCGTGCATGCTTTCAACAGCAGATTGAGCTAATGAACAGACTAGGGGCTGAGTTGATTGAGGAGAAGAAGAAGCGCGGGCGTCTGGGGCAAGAGTTCAGAAGCTCCCATGACATGCTCGTATCCAAGAAGAAAGCGCTCGACGCAGCACACCGAGAGATCTCTTCTTGCAATAAAACGTGGAATGCTACGCTCACCAACAATAAGAAGAGGGAGGATAAGTTGAAGCAGCAAATTTCCGACCTCGAAGAGCAGTTGAAGTCCAGCATCAAGAAGTGTGAAGAAGAAGTGATGACCCGGTATAGTCTCCAAACTGCACTAAACAAGGCCATCAAAGGCAGAGATGAAGCTGTGTCTCAGAAGCGTAAACTAGAGGATCGCTTCGGAGAGGAGGCATGGGAGGAAACTGCTGAAGACATGCGACGTGTTCTCAAGAGAAAAAACCAACTTGTTGAAGGGCTGCTTACCCAACCAAGTCATCCGGAGACCAAGAAGTTGCTAGAAGAGTACCAGACTTATGGGAGTGTTTGATCATTTCATGTAGTAACTTGTATGCTTTATTTGCATAGTGCTGACCATCACCAGGATTGTTGGTTGAGGTCATGCCTTCTTATTGTACTCTCAGTGATATTGTATTCTCGTCTTATTGGTTTCTCCGCAATATATGAGGCTTTCTGTGATTCAGCTCCGTCTTTATATTGTTAGCACTGTCACTGCACCGGCACCTTCACACTAGAATCGGGGAATGAATTTCCTAATGCACAGACACACATTGCATTGCATTCATATTCATATTGCATTACAGGTAATCTTTGGATGGTGTCTTATTTCCTGCTCTGTACCATGTACTTTCCAGGATTGCAGATCAGCACCCGCACCGCTATTCCACTCGCACCAACTGTCGAAGAATCATGGATCAAATGCAGAACGAGATGCAAGATGTGCGCGAGAAGCTAGCTCTCTTTATGCAGACCATGGAAGCTATTGCAAAAGGTCAGGAGAATTTGCAAGCCATGGTGCAGCCTCTGTTGGTCAGAAACGCCAGTCACGGTAACGAGGATCATCAGTCTGTACGAGTCGATACTGTTCATGGAGATGGCACTCCCACGCTAGTGGCTCCACCTGTAGTCAATATACCTGCTGCTAATGTCAACAACGCTACCGCTGCTGGGAACGGTAACGTCGGAGTTGGGAACGAGACTGCTGTCCATAACGTTGGGCTTGGTGATGTCAACTTGGGTGATAATATGGGAGGCAACGGCTTCGGCAATGCTGGATTCGGGTTCAACAATCAGGGATTCGATAACGCTGGGAAATATGGTTTCAATGCTCAAGGCTTTGGGCAAGATGGTTACGGTGTGGCCAATCAGGGTTACGGAGGTTTCGGAAATGGAAACGGCGCTGGGTTAATGGCTTTTGGGCCTGCTGGAGGTGTTCAGGGATACGACAACAGAGGCCGAGGCCCGGTGATGAATCAGATTAGAGCTGGCCGCAATAATGAATATGATGGGTATGGAGCTGGGAATGGTATGTGGCAAGAAGATCAGCAGGAGGACGCTTTCTCCGGCGGAGGCTTTGAAGGGTCGATGGATAACTCCCAGAAGATCAGAATGCTAGAAGAGCAGATGAGGGGGGTCCTGAACCAAAGTACTGTGGGCTTAGACATGGCAACAATGGGTCTGGTACCTGGTTTGAGGGTGTCGATCAAATTCAAAGCTCCTACGTTTGATAAGTATAAAGGGGACACCTGTCCGAAAGTGCATGTGCGGGCTTATTACAGAAAGATGTTTGCTTACTCAACTGATGAAAGAATGTTAATGCATTTCTTTCAAGATAGTTTGTCAGGCCCTTCCCTAGAGTGGTATATGGGATTGGAGCCAACTAATATCAAGACATGGAAGCAATTAGCAGAGGCATTTGTAGCTCACTACAAGTATAACAGCGACTTGGCACCCAATCGGGTCCAATTGACAGGGCTGTCGCAGAAAAAGGGTGAGAGCTTTAAAGAGTACGCGCAAAGGTGGCGCGATATGGCTGCCAGGGTCCGTCCTCCTTTAGAAGACAAGGAAATGAACGACATGTTCATCGGCACATTCACAGGCATGTTTTATGACAAGTTGTTTCACACATCTTTGGCTAGTTTCTCAGACTTGATTCTGATGGGGGAAAAGATTGAAAACAACATTAAGCAAGGCAGGTTCCAGGCTGAGGAATCAACTGCATCTGGCAGTAATAGGAAGGCTTTTGGTGGACGCCGTCAGGGCGAGGCAAGCGCAGTATTTAGAGGCCGAGGCCGAGGCAGGGGTCGAAACCAATATCATCAGCCGCAGCAGGTGGCGAGTGTTACTATTCCATATCAACAACAACCATTTCAGCAGCAGCCAATGCAACAACAACAGTAGCAGCAACAGCAGCCGCCTCAGCAGGGGGCACAGCAGGCTCAGCGAAGATTCCAGGGTGGTAAACCAAGAAGAGTGTTTGAGAAGCCTCCATCAACGTATGCTGATTTGTTGCAGACATTGTTGGGTTTGAACCTGGTAGAGAAGAGAACTCTGGCACCGATAACGGGAACTCCTCTGTATGGTTATGATGCAAGCAGGCACTGTGAGTTTCACTCTGGGGCTCTGGGCCACGATGTAGAGGGTTGCCATGCTTTTAAGCACGTTGTGCAGGATCTTTTGGACAATAAGGCTATCAATTTCGGAATGGCAGGTCCGAATATAGTGCAGAAACCCATGCCTAATCATGGGGCAAACGCCATTCTGACTGAGGAAGGGTTGAATCTGATTATGAATGTCGACGATTTAAAGACGCCGCTGAGCGAGATAAAAAGTAGATTGTTGCAAGGGGGTGTTTATCCAGGATGTGACGAGTATTGCTTAGAATGCTGGACCCTAGCTGGGGGGGTGTGATGATTTGAAGAAAGGCATTCAGGCTTTAATTGATGGAGGCACATTGCAGTTTGACCGAGCAGCAATTGAAGAGCCTACAGGGGCAGTAGCAGATGATCAGAGTGATGTGGCCACTGTAACGATTCCTCGAAAGACAATCACTATTGCAGCTCCGGTCCAGCGACCACCGATCACCATAACTAAGGCCGGACCGATCCCGTACGAGAACACAAAAGCAGTCCCATGGTCATATGGGTTGGAGGTGTATTGTGACGGGATAAAGATTGATGTTAATAAACAGCCAGCCGAGACTGTAGACAACGTTGTGGGTTCAGGAGGTATGACAAGGAGTGGTAGGATCTTTATATCACCTGAAGTGGAGGCCGAAAGACTAGCGAAAGGAAAGGGGAAGATGGTTGAGAATGTCCCAGTGCAAGCAAGCGACAAAGCATCGGCATCGAAAGACGTAGAAGAGTTCATGCGCTTGATTCGAAAAAGTGATTATAAGATTGTGGAGCATCTGCAACAGACGCCATCCAAGATATCTATCCTGTCGTTGCTACTATGTTCTGAAGCTCACAGAAATGCTTTGCTGAAAGTCCTGGATACTTCTTTTGTACCCCAAGACGTCTCCGTGAATCAGCTGGAAGGAGTGTTGGCACATGTGAATGCAGGCCACAGTTTGGGCTTTACTGACTTCGATTTGACCCCGAAAGGGAGAGATCATAATATGGCGCTGCACATATCTGTCGAATGTAGAGGATCAGTAATGTCACATGTATTGGTCGACACCGGATCGTCTTTGAATGTGATGCCCAAGAAAGCGATGATGAAGCTAGATGTCAGAGGAATCCTGTGCATGCCCGGTGACTTGGTAGTCAGAGCGTTTGATGGCACGCGAAGAACAGTCTTTGGATCGATAACATTGCCTCTACAGGTGGGGCCGGAGGTGTTCGCCACTGAATTCTATATCATGGATATACAGCCCGCATATAGCTGCCTGCTCGGAAGACCCTGGATTCATGGGGCTGGGGATGTCACGTCTACCCTGCATCAGAAGTTTAAATATATGGTCGGAGACAGCGTGGTCACCGTATGCGGAGAAGAAGACATCCTGGTCAGCCATCTGTCATCATTTAAATATGTGGAGGTCGACGGAGAGATCCACGAAACACCCTGCCAGGCATTTGAAGGGTTGCGTATCAAGGACAAAGGTCCCGGGCCGAGCAAAGTGTCAGAGATAGCCGTCTCGTCGTATAAAGAAGCTCAAGCTCTGGTGGAGGCAGGAGAAGCAAAGGGCTGGGGCAAAGTGCTGGATATTCCTGTAAAGATGGACCGGTTTGGGCTGGGATACCAACCGTCGTCGTCAACACCTGCTGTGGGGGCACCCCGTTTCAGAGGGCCAATAACCATCTCTGCTAGTGGAGTATGTCATGAAACCATCAATGCTGCTTCGGAGTCTGACGAAGGAGACAATGACTGTGATATGGATGTCTGGATTCAGCCAAGCATGCCAGGACAGGGACTGTGCAATTGGTCTATTCAGGAGCTTGTTCCTGTGACTCTTAAATAGTAATGCTTTGTTTTATTAATTGTTGAATAATCTGATGTCTTGCTCGGGGCATCGTGATTTGCTTAGGGCTGTGTTGTTATGAACATTGTGTGTTAATCATTAAATAAATGGCGTTTCTTTCATGTGCAAATACTGTAATCTCTGTCTTTCCTGTTTTGTATTTTTCAATAAAATGGCAGCGTGGTTATTCGCTTTATACGCATTTTGAAGCACTTAACCATTCCTTTTGCAGGATAACATTTTCAGATGACATCCTTGAACCACCTATGACTCGTCCCGACTTTGAGCACCCGGTATTTCAGGCTGAAGAAGAGGTTGTCGAAGATAGTGACGTTCCTGAAGAACTGTCTTGGTTGGTGAAGCAAGAGGAAAGAGCCATTCTGCCTCACGAAGAGGTCATCGAAATTATCAACTTGGGGTCGGAAGGGGTTGAGAAGAATATTCGTATCGGAGCCGCACTGCAGAGCGATATCAAGCGAAGACTGGTTGAAATGCTCAGAGAGTATAGTGATGTATTCGCTTGGTCGTATGAAGATATGCCAGGGCTCGATACAGATATGGTTGTGCACCGTCTGCCACTGAAAGAAGAATGCTCGCCGGTCAAACAAAAGCTCCGCAGAACTCGACCAGATATGGCAGTGAAAATCAAAGAGGAAGTTCAAAAACAGTGGGACGCTGGTTTCCTGGCTGTGACAAAATATCCCTCATGGGTTGCTAACATCGTACCAGTGCCAAAGAAAGATGGCAAGGTTCGAATGTGCGTGGATTATAGAGATTTGAATAAAGCAAGCCCAAAAGACGATTTTCCGCTTCCTCATATTGACGTGCTAGTTGATAATACTGCTCAATACTCCGTATTCTCCTTCATGGATGGCTTTTCAGGCTATAATCAGATTAAAATGGCGCCAGAGGATATGGAGAAGACCACTTTCATAACGCCTTGGGGAACATTTTGCTACAAAGTGATGCCCTTTGGTTTGAAAAATGCTGGGGCAACATATCAGCGTGCGATGACGACTCTTTTTCATGATATGATGCATAAAGAGATCGAAGTTTATGTTGAAGATATGATTGCCAAATCCCAGACGGAGGAAGAGCATCTGGTGAATCTGCTGAAGTTATTTAAAAGGCTTAGGAAGTTCAGGCTGAGACTGAACCCTAACAAATGCACCTTCGGGGTGAGATCGGGTAAACTGCTGGGGTTTATCGTAAGCGAAAGAGGAATAGAGGTCGATCCTGCTAAAATAAAAGCGATCCAAGAAATGCCGACGCCTAAAACGGAGAAAGAGGTGCGCGGGTTTTTATGGAGGTTGAACTACATCGCCCGGTTCATATCCCACCTAACGGCCACGTGTGAACCATTATTCAAGTTATTGAAGAAAGATCAAGCTGTAACGTGGAACGAAAACTGTCAAAAGGCGTTCGATAAAATAAAACAGTATTTGCAGGAGCCTCCTATTTTGATACCCCCAGTGGCAGGTAGACCCTTGATTATGTATTTGACGGTTCTTGAGGGAAGCATGGGTTGTGTTCTCGGTCAGCACGACGAGACAGGGAGAAAAGAGCATGCGATCTACTACTTGAGTAAGAAATTTACAGATTGTGAATCTCGATACTCAATGCTTGAGAAAACTTGTTGCGCGCTAGCCTGGGCCGCCAAGCGTTTGAGGCAATACATGCTGAATCATACAACCATGCTCATCTCGAAGATGGATCCTATCAAATATGTATTCGAAAAGCAGGCGTTGTCAGGGAGAATTTCCCGTTGGCAGATGGTCTTGACTGAATATGACATTCAATATGTCTCGCAAAAGGCTATAAAGGGGAGTGTGCTGTCTGAGTATCTGGCGGAGCAGCCTATTGAAGATTACCAATCGATGAGGTTTGATTTTCCTGACGAGGATATCATGTACCTAAAGATGAAAGATTGTGAAGAGTCGTTGCCAGACGAAGGGCCAGAGTTGGGTTCCAAATGGAAGATGATATTTGACGGAGCTGTGAATGCTTACGGTAGCGGAATAGGGGCAATCATCACTACGCCACACGGGTCGCACATCCTGTTTACTGCCCGATTGACCTTTGCCATTACTAATAATGAAGCCGAATACGAAGCTTGTATAATGGGGCTTGAAGAAGCCATTGATTTGCGAATCAAACATCTGGACGTATACGGAGACTCAGCTCTGGTGGTGAATCAAATAAAAGGGGAATGGGAGACGCGTCAGCCCAACTTGATACATTACATGAACTATGCAAGGAGATTGTTGCCTTTCTTTGACAAGGTTGAGTTGCATCATGTACCGCGGGCAGAGAATCAAATGGCTGATGCCCTCGCCACGTTGTCTTCCATGTACAAAGTCAACTTCTGGAACGAGGCTCCCAAAATCGTCATCTCTCGGCTTGACAGACCAGCTTTCATATTTGCTATTGATGAAGCATCCGACGACAAACCGTGGTATTTTGATATCCTTAATTTTCTGAAGAATAAAGAGTATCCGGCTGGGGCATCCAGTCAAGATCAGAAGACTCTCAGGAGATTAGCGGGTAATTTCTATTTGAATCCGGATGGCGTCTTATACAGAAGAAACCACGACTTGGTGCTGTTGCGTTGTGTAGACGAGAAAGAGGCGAAGCTGCTCATGGAGGAAATACACGAAGGTACCTTTGGTACGCATGCTGGCGGGCATGCTATGACGAGAAAGCTGCTGCGGGCAGGTTATTTTTGGCTGACTATGGAAACTGATTGTTTCAAGTTTGCGAGGAAGTGCCACAAGTGCCAAATCTATGCTGATAAGATCCATGTGCCTCCGAGTCCTCTGAATGTGATGTCATCGCCATGGGCATTCTCGATGTGGGGAATCGATATGATTGGAAAGATCGAGCCGACAGCTTCTAACGGGCATCGGTTCATCCTAGTAGCAATCGATTATTTCACCAAGTGGGTGGAAGCGGCGTCATACGCAAATGTAACGAAGCAAGTGGTGGCCAGATTCATCAAGAGAGATATCATTTGCCGATATGGGATCCCCGAGCGGATAATCATGGACAACGGTTCAAACTTGAATAACAAAATGATGAAGGAGCTCTGTCAGAATTTCAAGATCGAACATCACAACTCCTCGCCTTACCGACCCAAGATGAATGACGCTGTCGAAGCGGCCAATAAGAATATCAAGAAGATCGTTCAGAAAATGGTGGTGACCTATAAGGATTGGCACGAGATGCTACCTTTCGCTCTGCACGGTTATCGTACGACGGTACGCACCTCAACCGGGGCAACCCCGTTCTCGTTGGTATACGGAATGGAAGCGGTATTACCATTAGAAGTTGAGATCCCTTCTCTGAGGGTATTGCGAGACGTTCAGCTAGACGAGGCAGAATGGGTGAAAGACAGGTTGAACCAATTGAGTTTGATGGACGAGAAGAGGCTAGCTTCTCTAGCATACGGTCGTTTGTACCAGAGCCGAATGAAGAAAGCATATGATAAGAAGATACATCCGCGAAGCTTTCAGACGGGCGACCTTGTGCTAAAAAGGATTCTCCCGCCGCAGGCAGATCACAGGGGCAAGTGGACCCCCAACTACGAAGGGCCGTACATTGTCAGGAAAGTCTTTTCAGGAGGGGCGTTATTGTTATCCACTATGGACGGTGAAGACTTTACGTCGCCTGTGAATTCGGACGCAGTTAAAAAATACTTTGCTTAAAATTGACCCGCTGGACAGAAAAAAGAGAGTCCAGGCAAAAATGGGGCATCCTGGCGAACCAAAAACAGAATGAAAGGTTCGGGCAAAATTTAGGGATAAAATGAAAATGTACACCCGCGAAGTTGAAAACCTACACTGGGCGACTTCGGCAAAAAGGGGTATCCCGGTGAACTGAAAACCCGTAAGGGGCGGTTCACGCAAAAGTTAGGGATTTGAAAAGCAAATGACCGCGGTCCGAATTTGATATTACAGTGAGCATCAGCGCGGGAGAATACGCTCGAGGGGTCGATTATCAGGTACAATCTCCTCGGAAGTGTGGATACCGGGAAAGCATTAGAGTCGGACGAGTCATAGGAGGATCAGTTCGTGGTGTTCTTCTGCATCCCGTTGCCGACATGTGTACAAAATTTAATTTGTCAAAATATTTATGCTTCTTGTGCATACTTGTATATCTGCTTTGCGTAGCTTCCTCTTTTCAGGAGTTACATCCCGTGTACAAAAAATTCCGCCCATTCAGGGGCCCAATCAATAAAATATGTTATTCAGTATTTGATGCTGGTCCTTTACTGTTTTGTGCATGATAAAACGCCTAAGTTTATTGAAACTAGCAAGTGTATAACATCACTGGCCCTTGCCAACAATTGCTAAAGCTTTGAATTAACTGAAAATGATGCCACTAACCTGAATAGATTTGGTTGCATAGGCTTGTCTTGTCTTGTTTGTGTTGTTGCAGGTTTCATAGCCGTACGAGGAAGACGATCAAAAGATTGCGATAACAAAAGACTTGATCCCCACGCAGGTCATGCACGTGATTCCTGAAGAAGGATCGAATTCCCCAGCTAGTCTTAGCTTATCCAAAGGACATGCTCCAGCAAAGTCGTTTATCCTCAGCAGAGTTTGGCGATTCCAAGATTATAAGGCCGTATCCAGACAGTGTATCTCAAGCAAAGTGGGTTTAATCGCAGAAGATTAATGTCTGTGAGATGTATTCGGACAGTTCACTTTCCCCGCAGGGTCATTTACTCTCCCCCAGTGGAGTCAGTTAATTTTCCCCAAGAGAATCGTTCCAGCCCCAGTGGAGTTCTCTTTTCAGCAAGTATTTTCATTCCTCCCAGTGGAATTTGAAGATTAAGACTCTCCCAGGCAGAGTTGGTGGTGCGCTCAGGCATTTATTTTGTCAGAATACCGTGTGATACCTGTTCACTCTTTCCAGTAGAAGTTCGATCATACCAGGCGCATCTACTATTCTCCAGCAGAGTTGTATTCCCCAGCAGGGTATTACTTCAACGAGGTGTTTGGTTTAAGTTCCCAATCTCCCAGCTGAGTCGACTTCATCCTTCCAGCATTTATTTTGCTGGAATAATTCTATAGCATCTGGCTATCCCCAGCGGAGTTGGCATTATCTTCAGCATTTATTTTGCTGAAGCAGTTTCTGTACCCAACAGTTTCAAGTATTGTTTCTCTTGCAGGTAGAGAGAGCCCTTGCTCAGGTGAATCAATAAGCATTCGAGGTCTCGACGTGACACATTCAATGAAGTGTCGGCCTCGGCATTATACCCCACAGAATTATCGTGATGAAGTTCTCTTTGTCCCCAAGCAGAGTTACTTATTTCCCCGCCAGGGTTTCTTGTTGAAGCTGCTCTAGTCCGACCAGCGGATTGTTTCTTTCAAAGTTGTTGTTATGTCAGCATTAAAAGGTTTCATGAACCAGAATTTCAGAGGCTATCGCCGGTTATCAGAGCAGGCGTCCGGTAGTTTGGTTTCCAAATATCCCCAGTAGAGTCCGTTTCAAAATCGTTGTCACGTCAGTGCTAAGAAGTTTGTGGGTTGGGACCAATGGAAGGCTGAGTCCTAACGTGGACAGTTTTATTGATAGGTTTTCTTCGTGCTAGAGAAGTGGGTGTCCTAACGTGGATAATTTTATTTCCCCGGGCTGATGAGAGGTGCTAGTCCTAACGTGGGCAGGTTCGATTTCTCAGAATTGTTGGAATGTGGAGTCCTAACGTGGACATTTCTTCCAGGTGACGATATGTGTTAGTCCTAACGTGGACAGATTCGAGTTCTCGGTATTGATTGAGTGTGGAGTCCTGACGTGGACAAAGTTGGTTACTCTTCGTGCTGATGTCCTGACGTGGACCATTCACTTCCAGCAGATAGCTTTATTCGCAATGGTGAAATGTGCGTCCTGACGTGGACAAGTTTATAGTTCTTCGTGATGGCAAGATGCGAGAGTCCTGACGTGGACAAATTTATCCTTCTTCGTGTTGTTGGCAAATTGGGTGTCCTGACATGGACAAAGTCTTATTTCCCCAGCAAGTTGAAGACGCGCAAGTCCTGACATGGACAGGTTCTATTATTTCATTAGAGAAAGATGTGAGTCCTAACGTGGACAAGTTATTTCCCCAGCGGGTCGAAGATGCATGAGTCCTGACGTGGACAATGCTTCAGCAAGTCGACATGAGAGTCCTTACGTGGACAAATCGGAAAAATGGTTTCCTTACGTGGAAAGATTGTATTCCTTACGTGGAAAGAGATTGATTCCTTACGTGGAAAAGTTTAGTCCTGACGCGGACAGATTGAGAGGAGTGAGTTTATTCCTTACGTGGAAAAGGTTAGTCCTGACGTGGACATATCAAAGTTTGATTCCTAACGTGGAAAGATTGTATTCCTTACGTGGAAAGAGTGGAGTCCTTATGTGGACAGATCAAGTTGTTTTCCTAACGTGGAAAGAAGAATGATTCCTTACGTGGAAAGAGAAGGTTCAGTTCCTTACATGGAAGAGCAAGTTTATTCCTTACGTGGAAAGATTGGAGTCCTTACGTGGACAAATCAGAAAGTGATATATTTCTAACATGGAAAGGGAGGTCCTAACGTGGACGATGTAGTCCTAACGTGGACAAGTTATTCCTTACGTGGAAAAATGGTGATTCCTAATGTGGAAAAATGAGATTCCTCACGTGGAAAGATTGATTCTTTACGTGGAAAGATAGTATTCCTTACGTAGAAAGAGGCTTGTATTCCTGACGTGGAAAGAAAGAGTTTATTCCTAACGTGGAAGAATGTTATCCCTAACGTGGAAAATTTAGTCCTGACACGGACAGATCCAGACGAAGTCTTATTCCTAACGTGGAAATGTTATTCCTAACGTGAAAAAAATGGATTCCTAACGTGGAAAGGTCATTCCTAACATGGAAAGGTGAGTCCTAACGTGGACGATGTTATTCCTAACGTGGACGGTGGAACGGTTATTCCTTACGCGGAAGGGTGAGTCCTAACGTGGACAATGTTATTCCTAACGTGGACAAGAGTTTATTCCTAACGTGGACGATTTATTCTTGATGGAAAAGACGAGTCATCCCCAGCACGGTCGCACGAGATCAGTGGGTTGCGGTAAACAGTCAGATTCAGTTGATGAATGTCGTTCCTCAAGCAGTGGTGCAGTTTATTTCTGCGGTTGGCAAATTTCCGGGTTCTTAGTATTCAACCGTCTCGTACCTCGAATGTCTGAAGGCTCCGGGCTCTTCACCCAATCGGGTCCAAGTCGCTTGAATAGGGGCAGCTGTTGCACCCTAAAATTTGCTCAACCTTATTCACTTGGTTTAGGTTTCAATATCATTAGCATTTGCATGTACATAGTCTACTCATCTGCATAGCATAAGCATAGCAAGTCATCCAACAGGGGACCAAGCATTATTCTCATCTCTATGAGCCTATCAAGAGGTTATTATTCTAATTCAATCTCATTCAAGTCATCAGAAAGAATTTGAAAGCTGAGAAGTCAATGGATCAAGCAGGGCTTCTAGCTCCTATCTGAGGGTGTCTGAGGATCAACAAGTAAGTGGTAAGCTGTGGATGGAGCATGGAGAGTATGTGGGCATCATGGGAGACTTATAAAGTCATTTTTAGAAGGAGACAAGTCATTGGTGTAGTCACAAGAGTTGTGGATGAAGACAGTCAACTAGGGTTTCATCTGGGTCAACCCTGGGTCAACTCTAGGTCAATTGACTGATTGAAAGGCATTAAGGGCTATTGGAGAGATGTGGGGTTCCTCATTTGATATGAAGAATAAGGATATGGTGTGGTGCTAAGAATAAATCAAGAGAAATCAAGGAGAAGAGGAGTTTCTAAATTAGGGTTTCTGTGTAAAATCCCCTAGTTTAGGTCAAATTTCCAAGCAAGATAAGTCAAAATGCAAGCTTCAAATGGATCCTTGGCCAACATGAAACTTGTATAGGATCTCAAGGCCTTTAATTTTAGTGGTGGAAGACATCAAGGAGATTTATAGAACTCAAGTTATGGTCCTTGCAAGTTACAAGTTATCTGAGGTATCTGAAATTTTGTCTGTGAAAGTGCCTTGACTTCCAAGCCAATTTTACCCCTCAAGGAGATTTCAAATGAATTTCTGGTACACATAAGAATTGTTCCTAATTGTCTTAGCTTTATAGAATGGTATAGTATGCCTTCATATTATTTGTGGAACTCTACTTATGGTCTTGGCAAGCAAAGGGTATATTGGTCATCTGAGAATTACAGGTCATTTCAAGCCTATGCCCAAAACTCATACAAGGAAGCTTCAAATGGAAAACTTTACAACATAAAACTTGTTCCAAATGACATTTTGAGTCTATAAAAGTTACCATGAGAGATTGGAAAGATTCATAGCACAAGGTTTCAAAATTGTTGGATTTAATGAATAAAAATGACCTAAAAAATGAGATTTTTCATATTTTGGCCAAATGAGATGAAATTATAGGTCATTTTGAATGGAAAGATCATTTTGAGAACATTGGCTAAAGTGGAATTTTGAGGTTAGTTCAAATTTTGAGAGTTGTTCATGGTTACTTATCATGGAAGAAACATAAGCCAAATCCAAGGGAAATCACACATGGGAAGTTTCTCCAAGTTTCTAGGAGGTTCTAATGACATGTATATATTGATATGAGAGGGTTCATGCCATGGTTGGTGATCACATTTGCTCAAAAACACAAGTTTCACACACTTTCTCTCATTTGCAAAATCAATCCAAATTCTCTCAAACTTTCACCAATTTGCACCATTCTTGATCTGTTCTTCATCATCATCATCCATAGATCATAATTCATACAATCATTTGGTAGAATTGAAGAGGATTCGAGCTGTGCAAGTTAACCATCCAAGAATCAAGAATTTCTCAATCACAAGATCCAAGAGGTTTGAGTCAAATTCATTGCATACAGAAGTCAAGAACAAGTTCCCTGATCCATTTCCAATCACTGCATGCATTGGATCAAGGAGTTCCATAGCTGTTTCTCCATTTTGAACCAGGTTGGTATCTCTGCTCGAATTGCATGGTTTAGCTAGCATGTTAGGGTTTTGTTAGCATAGAATGGTTAAGTTAGGTTAGGTGATGAATTCCACAAAGTTTGAAGAGATTCCATGAAGGTTGCCATTGGTGTGCAAGAACTGTTAGGGTTTATATCTCATAGTACATGGCAAGAAAATCTTAAATAAGTAGCTCAGGTTAATCAGCATGGAGTGTATATCAGTTTAGGGTAAGAATTGGTGAGGTTTGGAGCAAGCGATGACAGGTGTTAATGGTGGATTCCAACTGTTATGTGTATCGGGTTCCATGATTGCTTGAGTGTTAGGATGAACTATGGTCATGGCTGTGTAGAGGCAAGTTTTTGGAGCAATTTTGCTCTTGGAGTTGAAGGCATCCATGGAGAGATGAGAGAGAACAGAACAATGGAAGGTGCTTGCATGGTTAGGGTTTTTCAGAGTTAGGGTTTGGCTCAAGGTTGAAGACGACCTTTGAACCACACGATTGCTTGTTTGACCTTGACTTGGTTCTGGATCTAACGACCTTGGTTTAAAGATGAAAACGGAGGGAGATTCAAAGGCCTCAACGCACCGTTTCATTAATATTTCCTGACTGGGCTTTAAAATCCTTGCTAACGCCACCCCCTCAAATCAGGCCCAACTCATTTGAACTGAAAAATTTACTTTATGCACCGTTTATTGTGTTTTTTAATTTTTGTTATATTTTCTGTTTGATTGGGCCCAGACGTGCTTGCTATGCGCACCCCCCAGTCTGGGCCCATCTGGTTGTTTTAACTGAATTTCATTACTTGTTGCACCCTCATCCATTTAATTCACATTTAATTTCTTTCAAAAATGTTAATTCTTTAAAAATTCATAAAAAATTGGAAAATGCATGATTTTAATTGGTTCTTTTTGCACATTGCTCATAATTTTGTAAAGAAAAATATCACACAAAAAAATTAATACTTCATTTTATTTTCATATTTTTGGCATATTTTCTTTTAAATAGGTGTAAATAATATTTTGTTTAGTACATGATTTTGCTAATTTTAGTTTGCATAGTTGCTTTAATATTTTTTGTCCATTCTTTTTAGGTTGATTAATAGATAATGTTAGCTTGTATATAAAATTTAGTTCCCATTTTTAGGATTTAATTTTAGGTGTTTAGTTTAGGTGTGAACAACATGAACAAAATTAGGGTTTAAGTGATGACTTAGGTGAATTAGTTCATTTCCCTTAGGACTTAGAGATTGAATATTTTAGATATGGGACTATAGGGACTATGGGTAGTTATTAGATCCCTTAGAAATCACTAGGATTCCCCTACTGCTATTAGTATACTGTCTATATTTGATTGATTGGTGTGGTGTGCCCTCTGGGGATTATTGTTTGTCTGTGTGGGTATTGGGATTGCTTGGGGATTGGGGAGAGCTGAAGACTTGTGATGATGGAGCCATTGGAGATCCAGAGACTGAAGACCAACTTCCAGAGTTGAAAAGGAGATTCTTGCTAGCAGCTGTTGAGGAGACTAGGGTTTAGGAGCTAGGCAGAACTCTAGATTAGAAAGCTTGTTTCTCAAACATGGAATGCCTTGTCTGCATCCATCCTTTCCCTATGATTCAAAGTCTCTTTCAAATATCCACCTCCTTCCTTTGGAAGGATCAGTGAATGTATTTGAAAGATAGAACTTTTGAGGGAAAATTGTCTGTATAATGTTAACAGTTGATGAACCACCCTTGGTAGGTAATTGACTGTCTAACATTCATTCACTTCATCTTGTTGACTGATGTTCCTCTTGGAGATTGAGACTGGAAGAAAAGCCATTGCAGATGGAAGACTGATGACCAAAGCCCTTGTTTGAAGACTGTGGAGATGGAGATTGATGCTTGCTGAAGCTTGAAGATAGGTGTTGTTGCAGAGCTGCTGTGGCTGTTTATTCTAGTTGTTATTCATTTCTGATGTATTGATTGGTTTTCTGGACTGTATTGTTTGCTGTTTACCCTGTTGGGTTGAAAGTGAAGTCTGTTCACTTTTGCCTATTGTTTTCTAGGTTCGAGGTTGAGTGGGACTCCCTTGCCTCGCTTGTATTGCTGCATCCATGCATTTTACTGCTTTACTGTATATATCTGTTATTGTTTCTGTTTCCGTCTATTCCCTTAGGATATCTGTTTCTCTCTGCGCAAGAGAGGAGCATGATAGACTCTAGGTCTTAACCCATGCATGATAACATTAGGTTAGTTTGATTCCCTTCGCAACCGTAGGTTAGAGTTCTATCTCTTCTTTCTCAAAACAAACAGAAAAACACAATAAATATTTCAAACACAATAAAAGACACTTCTTTCGTCCAAGACGTCATTTTTGTCCGCTTGGACGGCTAATCAGAAAAACCTTTTTCAGAAGGAATAAAATCAACCAAGACAGGCTTGTGTTGTACGTGGCCCGAACTACATTTGCTATGATCTTTCATGCTGTATGAAAGTACGTAGGCATAGGATGCGATATCCTAGCGAGCAACCTTCCCCTCCTTTCCCGTAGGTAGGCGAACTACATTGACTCTGATTTCTCATTCCAGACGGGAATACGTAAGCATAAAGTGCGATACTTTACCGAGTCATTTTCTTTCTTTTTAACCTCAGACCCTTAGAGTAGATAGAATAACAATCCATACCCGAAAACAAGCGTGGATCCCGTCGAGTACGACGGACGTGAGGGGCGCTAATACCTTCCCCTTGCGTAACCGACTCCCGAATCCAGGTTTTGGTTGCGACGACCATACCTTTCCCGTGTTGTGAGAGGTTTACTCTGAGCGTTTCCTTTCCCTCCCGTGGGATAAATAACACACGGTGGCGACTCTTCTGTTCAGCCGGCGCCGATTTTCGCAGTAGCGACAGAGAGCCGTTCGCTTCTTACCCAGTCAGGTTCAAGCCGTTTGAATAGGGGAAGCTGTTGCACCCCAATATTTGACCAACATTTATTCACCCATCAAGTGTTTGAAAGTTGATACCTTCATCAGAAAGTTCAAGAGATCCTCAGAGGAATTGGTTGAAACCAAGGTTGTGTGCTTTATAGCTTGAGAGTTGTGAGAGCTCCTCAGATGATTCTGAGACTTTGAGAATGAACTTGATGCTTTGAGAAAGTTTATGAGATGTCTTGAAAGCCATCTTGAAGCCCAGAGAGGTCATTATGCAAGAATTCAGAAGATTCAACCATGAATGGTAGAATTAGGGTTTGAGTGGGTCAATCCTAGATCAACTGTTGATTTGGAGAAGGTTGAGACCTAATCCAAGGGCCAGGAGATCATGGAATGATGTATGGAGATGTTATAAAGATGATTCCTAGACCAACTCATCATGATTGAGGAGTTTGAGAAGTTTTGAGTTAGGGTTTCTAAGGATTGTTAGTGAAAAAACCCTAGTTTGATCCCTATCTTCCAGGCAGTTTTAGCTCAAGATGTGGTTGATATCTCATCTTCCCCACAACATGAATGTTGTAGAGCTTGTTCTTAGCTTTAATTTGAGTGGTAGAAGTCCTTGATAGGATGTGCAAAGCTCAAGTTATGGTTTTGACAAATTACAGGTCATCTGAGGTATGTGAATCTGGGTCCTTGAAAGTCACCCAACTTGCAGACAACTTTTGCCCTAGTAGGATGATTCCTATGGTCTCTTGGTCAACATGAATGTTGAAGAGTATCTTATTATATTTCTAGAGAGTACTAGAAGTCCTTGATAGGATTTGTAGAACTCAACTTATGGTTTGAACAAGACAGGGGTATTTTGGTCATTTGGAAGTTATAGGTCATTTTAAGCAAAGGCCATATCTCCTATTTCCAAGCCTCAAATGAAAAAACTCAAAACATCAAAGTTGTTCAAAATGGGATTTTAAGCCTCGAAAAGTGGTCATTATTTGTTGTAAAAGCTTGTAGCAAGGATTTTCAAGAATGGTTGAAAATGACCTAAAAATGGCTTATAACTTAAATGAATCCAAGTTGGAAATTGGTTTGGGAGATCTATGAATCCAAAATAGGTCATCCAATATGTCATTTTGAATCCAAACATCATTTTAAAAACAATGGTTTAAATAGATTTTTGATTTGAGGTCTTAAAATTGGGTTTACTTTGTAATTTTGTTTCTTGCATATTAAGGAACTTCGAGAAACTTCACCAAAGGCAAAGATAAGCTTGTTTTTTCACACATTCCTTCTCAATATCTCACAAGAGGATATTTTGACACAAAGTAAAAGGCTTGGCACATGAGATATGAGATGGACAAAGTATCACCAAAGGAGATTTTCAAAGCTTTTCCTAGAGGATTCTAGATGATTCTAGAAGGTTCTTTTGATTGTTATTTAAAGAGTGAATCACCATGAGATTAGGGTTGGTGATGGTTGATGGTGAGTGGTGAGATTAAAGTGCAAAAAGAGTGAAATTTCTCCATTTGCAAAATCATAACAAACTCTCTTTCTCTTCCATCTTCATTCTTTTCTTCTCCACAAACACACTCTTCTAATCATTGTGAGCATTTGCATACCAAAATTGAGGTGGATCCATGGAGTTTTGAAGGTGCAAGATCAAAGTTGCAAGAAAAGCAAATTGATATCAAACTCAAGATTCAAGCAATATACGTCAAAGTTTTTGCATACAGAACTCAAAGCATTCATCAAGGATCAATATTGGAGAGTAGCAAGCATTGAAGCGAGGTGCAAGTGCCATTACCATCATCATCTTGCAGGTTTGCAAAAGCTTGCGAATTTCATTATTTATGCATTTCTAGATCATGTGGTTAGGATATTTATGACTAGAGACCATAGGTTATCATTCCTGGAAGGTTTGAGCACGTTCTATGGAGTTTGAGATTTTGACATGTTGCTTTAATCACCAAGAACTCGCTGGATATTGAGTAATAATCTAGGTGCTATAGATAAGAGTCATCAGGGCCATGAGTAGATTAAATTAGCATCAAGAAACTGGAAGAATATTGAAGTGAAATTTTGAGCATCCATGGAGGTGGTGTTATCGGGTTGGCAATTTGGAAGTGTATTAGTGGGAACTAGGACCATAGCCGTGTAGAGCTTGAGAAACTGAGAAAAATTGCTCTTTACAGCACTGCGTTTAGTGGAGAGATGAGAGAGAACAGGAAGATAGAAGCTGGTACGTAAGGATGCACGTTCATGGCTTGTTCATAAACCCTAGGAAGTTCAATGAGGAAGAAAGCCAGCATGCGTTAGATCTGGCATGAACCATTGACCAGACTTTTAATCTAATGGCCCAGGTTCAATTGAAAATGAGAGGGAAACCAGAGTTGTGAAACTCTGCGTTTCACTAATGTAATCTGCCGGGCTTGATGTTTCATTCGCTACCTACACCCCCTCGCACGGCCCAATTCAATTTTCAACTGAAAAAACTTACTTTTTGCACCGCGCTCATGATGTTTTTCCCTTTAATTTTTCTGTTGATTTTCTGAACGCGTGGGCCTAAACTCAGTTTCTATTCGCACCCCTGGTATTGGCCCATCTAATAAAATGAACTGGGCGCAGCTTCTAATGACATTCCCTCCCCATTTTCTTTTATTCTTTTATTTTAATTCTCTTTATATTTTTCTTGCATATTATAAAATCCATATAAAATTGAAAAATGATTGTTTTTTAATTCTTGTTTTTTCTACATGTTCATAAGTTTGTCTAGAAAAATATCAATAAATAAAATTGGCATTTTATTTTCTTTTAATATTTTTAGCATATTATTCTTGTAAATAGCTTTTTTAGAAGTTTAGTTTGATACTCAATATTGTAGAAATTGTTTTAGGACTTTCCCTTAGGATTTTTGAGCCATTCTTTTTGGAATAGTTAGATATTGAATCATAGTTCCCATAGGATTTAATTCATGATTTTTAGATTAAAATTTGATTAGTTTAATTAGGTGAGATTAGAGTAACCAAAATTAGGGTTTTATCCAACATAAGTAGACTTAACATTTTTGTTTTGGGTTTTTAGGTTAAGATTAGGGTATGGGGAATATATGGGTTAAGGGTAGGTATGTATAGAATCCCCTAGAATTTTACTAGAATATTATATAGTATTTTAGTATTTTTAATTGATTTTTGAATATATGGATAGTATGTGTGTTGCTTAAGGGCATAGTTTGTATTGTTTTGCTTTCTTTTCTTCTCCTTTGAGTGTGTGAGCCTTGAAGATTGAGTTGAAGACCTTGTGGATCATCATCGAAGGCTTTGAAGACCTTGAAGAGGAGCTTAATTGTAGCTTTTGTTTGTTCAGTTTGTAGGATATAGGAGTTAGGCAGAGCTCTAGAGTAGCCAACTTGATTCTCAAGCATGGAAGGTCTTGATTGCCTCCATTATTCTCTGTGATACAGAGTCTCTCTAAGACACTCACCCCCTTCCTTTGGAAGGCTTGGTGCTAATGTCTGAGGGATAAAACTCTTGAGAGAAATATTCCTTGTGCTGATAGCAGTACGTTTGCCACCCTTGGTGGTCAACTAATTGCTTAACACCCAGTTTACTCTTGTGATTGATTCCTCAGCTTGGAGATTAGGACTTGAAGAAAAGCCATTGAAGATGAAGACTTCATTAGAGATTGTGGAAGAGGATGAATCCTTGAAGACTGCCATTCTAGCTGAAGCCTGAAGAGCATGAAGATCAAGTTGGTACTTGAAGATCCCTGAAGATAGTGAAACCTGAAGGTGGAGCTGATCAAAGAAGCTGAAGCTTAAGGGAAAAGATGAGTTGATACTCATGTGGTAGGGTTGATACCTGGAAAGCAGTTGATGATTGAAGTCTGAAGACTGAGTTGCTGCTGGAGGAGCTGAGGCTTTCTTCTGTTTTTCTTTTCTGTATTATGTGTATAGATTGTATGTGCTTGTATGAGATGAATATGCATAGTGATATATTTGCGAATATGTATGCATGTAGAGTAACGTTGTGAGTCAATTTGCATAAAGGCATCATGATGTACATCCTAGCGATGTTGATTCCTTGGAGAATCTGTTGAACATTTGATTCCTCGGAGAATCTGCAGAGTATTTGATTCCTTGGAGAATCTGCTGAATATTCGATTCCTCGGAGAATCTGATGAATATTTGATTCCTTGGAGAATCTGGTGAATACTTGATTCCTTGGAGAATCTGCTAAATTGAGTCGGTACCGCATTTGCATCTGCATAGAGTCGTGAGTCGGTCTCTATGAGTTGCATTGGTCATCTTTATATGATGCAAGGAGTGAATTGAACATAATTCTAGATGTTTATGTGGAAGATGATGAGTATGTATAGACGCATGATTTGATGAATATGCTTGATTGTGTGAATATGCATCGTGATGAGATGTGGTGAGAATTTGAATTGTGTTAATCCCATGTATGTATATAGATATATAAATATATGTATTGACTGTTATGATATTGTTTCTCACCCTTCTGCTGTTTCATAATGCTCTATGAGGCATTGCAGAGTAGGATTGCTGGAGGTCCTTTTTGTGAAGTAGGTCTTCATTATTTTTGGTCGATGGCTCTGATATGTAACATCTGGGTAGTTAGGAAGCCTTTGATTCTTTTTGGAGATACTTTTGCTTTAATTTCTTTTGTGATACATCTGCATATGTATCTGATAATGGATGTTTGTACATATGAATTAACTGAATAACGTATATATGTTTATATGAATGTATTGATTCAATGTTTAGATGTTTCCGCTTTATTCTAAATATTGAGATGTGAGTTTTAGAACTATGTTCTTCAGTTGTGAATTGCCCATTGTTGCATATCTATTTGAGCAGGTGTTGTAGGTGTTTAACTTCATGATAATGTGATACACCTCTTTTATATCATGTATTAATTAAACTCTGATGAAACTTTTATCAAGTGCTTAAATGATTTAATTGTTTATTTGGGGGTATAGAAAGAGGGTGTTACATGCAACAGATGCCCCTATTCAAACGGCTTGGACCTGATTGGGTGAGAAGCGAACGACTCTCAAACAATCAAGGTAAAAGACGGTTGAATACCAACAAACCCAGAAATTTGCCAACTGCACGAGTACACGGTGCTCTGATGGGAACCACTATTCGGAAACTGAAATAATAGCTGCACGACAACTAGCTGGAGAAATACTGATCTGATCCACTGTCAGGATGATCCTCTGATTTCAACGTAGATCTTCGTCCTCAAACCATCAAGGATCACTGGTTACACGGTAACTGGAGATCTGCCGCTTGCACAGGTAAATGATACTCTGATTGGTAGGAACATCTTCGCAACTGAAAATGACAGTTGCACGACAACTCTGCTGGGGAATCGGTCACACGATAACCGGACATTTGCCAACCGCACCAGTAAATGATACTTTGGTGGGTAGGAAAATCTTTGAAGTCTGAAATGGCAGTTGCACGGCAACAGGCTCAAATCTCCATCAGGACGATCATCAGATTTCACTGCAGCTTTTTCCTCAAGTCATCAAGGGATCACTGGACACTCGGTAACTAGTGATACATAGCTGACATTGCCATCAGGCATTATGCGGCACGGCAGCAGAAGAATTCCTTGGGACTCATCAGGTCATTAGGAACTTTTGGCAATCTCTGTAATCATGCCATCAGGCATTCAAAGAAATTCTCGGGCGTCAGCTGGACTTCAATCATTAAGTCTCAAAGGGAAATTTCAACTTCTCTAGTTTAAAACCTGGTGGGGATGACATATCTCCACTGGGGATCTGGGAGAACTATCAAGTAACTCTGCTTTAGGGCTCCAGAAATCATTCTGGATGGATCAACTCTGCTGAGGACTTCAGGAATCATCTTGGACAAATAACTCCGCCGGGGCCTTCAAGACTCATCCTGAACCAATAACTCTATTGGAGATTTCAGGAATCATCCTGAGCAAACACTCTGCCGGGGACTCTGAGCATCAACTTGAGCAACCAACTCTGGAAATTTCACTGGGGATTTTAAGAATCATCTTAAGTAAACCAACTTCGCTGGAGGATTCAAGAATCGTCTTGAGCAAACCATTCTGCAGAGGAACACCTGCAAAATAAGAACGGTAACGACCTAGCTCATGTTTCATACGCATATGTTTGACAATGGCGCAATGCTTCACACGGTGGAAATGCTACGCGTTTAGGGTAAGTGCTATGCAGTCCTACAAAATGCTATGACCCCATCAGCAAAATAAATGCTGAAGGGAAAATCCTCTTGTCAAGGAGAAGGAACCACTCTGGTGAAAGAAGGAATCATCCTGTCGAGGAGAAGAAGTCACACCAATCTCAATTGGACTAAACCTGAGGAAACGAGCTCCAGGCGACTGTTGTAGGGGAACAAAGTTCCACGGGAACCTGAACTCGTTCAACTAGGTATACGAACCACAGCTGCTGAGGAAAACAATGTCAATCGCAGAAATAAACTGCACGGCCTTCGCGACTAAAACTTTCCTGGAGGCAACGACTTTGATGAGGAAATACAGCCTGAGCTATTCAACACTCTCTACTGGGGACCACGAATCAAGGCCTGAACGACTTCCAAGGACTCGGCTCTCTTGGGGAACTGCAAACTTGGCTGAGGATAGGCAACCAGACGCTGGAATCACTCCTACCTGCCGGGGGGAATACAACTATGCAGGGAATTTCAATTCCGCTGGAGATTTTAGTCTGAACTATCGGGAGCTGAACACTTGCGAATAGTCTTTCATGAGAAAACTGCACATCGACTCAGTGCTGGGGATGAACATACGCTTCAGCACATGACTCAGTTGGGGAGATGATGACCCTTCCTCAGGATGCATCAGGTTGGGGAGAATCTACTCTGCCTGGTGGAGACATATCAATGCTCGCGATCCCATATTCAGACTCCGTGGGGAGACGCTGCTGAACTTGCTGGGGAAGAAGGAATCATCCTGCTCGGAAAACATCTGGCATACGGCCTGGCATGTGTCGTACCTGCAACAACACAAACAAACAGACAAGATCCCCTTCTCAAAGGGACCTATCAAGGTTATCATCCTGCGACAATGTTCAGGTAATTCAATGTTTGAACCATTATCGACCTAGGCCAGCAAGTTTATGTATGCGCATTTTATCAAAAACATCGGGCGTTTTCTCTTTGCAAACAAAACAGATAAAAGCTAAACAAACAACAAAATTGCTGAATAGTATACGTTTTATTGATAACAAACCCCTGAATGGGCAAAAATGTTTTACAACAGATGCAAGCTCCTGAAATGAGAAAGCTGCGCAAGCATAATAACATAAATATACATCAGTATATGCAAATGTAGGCAATGTGGCGTAGACGAACACCATGAGTTGATCCCTCTATGACCCACTCGACTTCGATATTTCTCCGACGCTTCAGCTTCAGAAGAGATTGATTCAGATAAACGGCCCCCAGGTCTTCCAAACCACTAACACCATGATTTGATTCAGATTGCTTTTCAAATCCCTAACTTTTGCCTGAACCGCCCTTTCGGGTTTTCGATTCAACGGGATACCCTTTTTTTGTCAAAGTCGCCCTTCCAGGTTTTCGACATTGCGGGTGTACATTTTTCATTTATATCCCTATTTTTTGCCCGAACCTTTTTCCTTTTTTATGGTTCGCCGGGATGCCCCATTTTTTCCTGGATATTCTTTTTTCTTTCCAGCAGGTCATTTTTTAAGCAAAGTATTTTTTAACTGCGTCCGCGTTCATAGGGGATGCAAAATCTTCAACATCCATCTGTTAGCTCGCCAATTCGACGACCCATGTTTGGAGGCTATTTTCAGCTTGTTAAAAGATCTACAAGTCTTCCAAGGACTTAGAAAAATTGAAGTCTTGAAATTAGACGCTTCGACGTAAACAGCGAAATGGTGTCTTCGACCGAGATTTAGAAGGGGAGACGAATTGAGTTTTGAAATTCGAATATTGGAGGGAGTAGTTATATTTTCTTATGACTAAGAAGGACAAGTGGCTCTCATCGGATGAAGGACTGCATGCGGTCTGACACTTGTCAGGAATAGATGGCCTAAGGAGGTTATTAGCAGTTACAATTATTGTTATAAATAGGAGTTTTTAGACATAAACTTAAGTGTGTTGTAATTTACTGTTGTACAAGTCACTCTTAAAATTACTCCAAGTATCCGAGTGTAGAGAAAGAGAGTATTATAGAGAATGTACGTGATGTAAACACACCATATTTTATCTTTTCAATGAAGTTACTTTGTTTTCTTTACTTTTGTCAAGTACTTTTACTTATTTATTTCGTCTTTCCCTTTGTTCATCATTACCACTTCGATTAAGTCTTTCTCTCCCAAAAAAAACCCTTATCTCTTTTCCCCCTTGTAATTCTTCTTCCTTCTTTCTTTTAAACATAGTGGATAATTTCTGCCCCTTTTAAATTATTTCTTCTTAGTATTGTCGAAACACATTTTTAGATAGATTCAAATAGAAATACCCTTCAGCACATATCCTAGGATTTCGTATGGTCAATCCTGCAAGTTAGTCAATTTGACACCAAATTGATAGACCAGAGGTTGTTTACCAAAAAACATGGTAAACAAAATGGCACATCTGGTGGGACAGTGCTGAACAAAGAAAGTTTTGAGATCATAAAACTCTAGAAATATAAACCTTATCAACTTTTCTTCAAAATACATTGTATGTTACTAAGAAGTGGCAGAATAACCACTACGAACGAAGAAAGTTTAGTAAGACGTAACACTAGGAATATGGCGACGGAACCCGTTCAGCCAAATGGCCAACAAAATGGCTCTAGTGAAGAAACAAGAAACGACAGAGCGTTGTCTTCAATACCATCGACGGGAGAGCAAATAGGGCTCCCGGTAAGGCCTGTACCAACACCTTCGATACTAGGGGCTGGGTCGACTTTAATAAGACCCTATACTCAACCAGTATTGGAATATATCGGGCCCCAAGTGTCCAATCCTCAGACAACATTAGAAGGAAGCCCCCTGCCTAGGCAAAGTCCTCTTCCTCGATTGGTACAGATGCCCAGAAATTCAACATATGGAATGCCTACAACTGTGATGCAGGGGCTTCAAAATGCTCCCCCCATCTTTTCAGATAACCCTGTGACTTCTCCGCTGCAAGGATCAGGATCTGGTGTGAACATTGGTCAAAGTTTCCAGGGCCAGAGTCTGGGATATTCGACGCAAGGCCCCAACATGACCAATACCTCAGTCGCATGCTTAAGGCAACAGATGGACGAGAGAAACATGCAAATGGTTCAGACTTTGTCCCAGACTATGGGCGAAATCTTCCAGCCATTGATCCATAACACTACCCAAACCAACCAACAATTGACGCTGCAGTTGACACGGTTGGCTGAGTTCATGGGAGTACCCCCTGTACCCAGGAATCAAAACACAATGGCGAACGTCCCTCGACAAGACGTAAGAAACGCAAGGGAAATACACTTAGAAAACCAGGTTAGAGTCGAACCTCCTATAGTTGAGCCAGTAAGAGAAAATCAAATGAACCAGGTCCATGTTCTAGACGAAGGAAACCAAGGAGTGGTCGTGATAAACCGAAACCAGAATGCAGATCACGTGGTCCAAGAAGTTCGACGCAATAATATAGCCATTGACAACAATCTAGCGGCCATGGTCGAAAGGATTATGGTTCGAAATGGAGTAAACACTTGTTTTAATCGACCAAACTTTACATCCCGAATAATAGATTACATCCTTCAAACAGAGTTGCCTCCTAGAACGAAAGTACCAAAATTTACGAAATTCTCAGGGGATACGACGGAATCTACTGTCGAACATGTGGCTCGTTATGTGATAGAAGCCGGGGAAATAGCGAATGATGAGAGCCTTAGAATAAAATACTTTCCAAGTTCCCTCACGAAAAATGCTTTCACTTGGTTCACGACGCTAGCACCTAACACCATATGTAGTTGGGCCCAACTTGAACGCTTGTTTCATGAGCAATTTTACATGGGCCAGACCAAAATTAGTTTGAAAGAACTAGCTAGCGTAAAACGTAAGTTTTCGGAGACAATCGAAGAGTACCTCAATAGGTTTCGATTACTCAAAGCCAGGTGTTTCACGCAAGTGCCGGAACACGAACTGGTCGAAATGGCCGCTGGAGGCCTTGATTATTCCATTCGAAAGAAGTTAGATACCCAATACTTAAGAGATATGGCTCAGTTGGCCGACAGAGTTCGACAACTCGAACGTTTGAAAGACGAGAAAACTAGATTTAACAAGAGTAATAAGGTGGCCTTTGTCGAAATTGATGACAATATCGAAAGGGCATGCGAGGATTCTTTGAATCTCGATGAAAATGAAGTAGACCTCGCCGAACTTAAACAAGGCCCCCCTTATTCTTGTAAAGTATTAGCACCCCCACAGGGGAAGAGTTTTGTCAAATCAGAAAGGAATGATAGATTCCCAAAGAAAACATATACCTTCGACATCACCAAATGTGATGAAATTTTCGGTTTGTTGGTAAAAGATGGACAAATGATAGTGCCACCTGGCGCTAAATTATCATCGCTAGAGCAAAGAAAAAAGAGAGGTTTTTGTAAGTACCATAACTTTCTGGGTCATAAAACATCTCAATGTTTTCTTTTCAGGGATCTTGTTCAGAACGCAATCCAGGAGGGACGACTGAAGTTTGGGGAAAAATCCACCAGCCAAATGAAGGTCGACACGGACCCTCTACAGGTGACGGGTGCTCACTATACAGAGCCTTTAGAAGCCAACATGATCGAGGTCACTGAATGCCGCAACCTCTCAGAAAGCATGATAGAAGTTACTGATGACTTCGTCAAGAATGTTGTGATGACAAAGGTCATAATGGGCCTTGATCGAAGCAGTGAAGGGAGGATGGGTACTACCAACATCGATGGGGTAGCAGACAATCCAAAATGGGAGATGGTGACCAAGGAGATGGCTGATAACTTCGTCAAAATGGACCAGGCTACTGAAGGTTTGGGTCTAAGCTTAAAGGGTTTGAATTTGGTCGAGGAGGTTGAGATCAACATGATGGAAGTCACTCAACAAGAAGGTGAGGGGGACAGTGAGTCGAACAACCAAGAAGAAATCACTAAGGAGGCATACTCGAAGCAAGAGGAAACAATTGTGGATTTTCTTCACAAATGCCAGGGAAAGGGTTCTAACGTGATGTTGTGCCCACGATGCAGCGCAATCTTCGACAAAAAGGCTGCCCAGAGACTTGAGGGAACACGAAGGCTCAAGCAAAACGAGAAAATGCCTGAATACGATAAACGAAGCAGTTTGCTGAAAAGGTCTGAAACCCACATCAGAGGCCCCAAAACAAGGCCTGCTAGTTTCAAGCCCGCTGTTGGAAACACCGATGGTAGGTGGACGAAACCCAACGAGGATAGGCGACAAGGCGAACAAAAATGGAAGAATTTCGAAGTGAATAGGGGTTCCTTAGTTACCTATCGAAAAGAATTCCAGTCTTCAAAGATGGCCCATGTATCCGAGAATTATAAAGGGAAAAACCCCATGTCTCGATCGCAGTGGAGGCGGGAACAACGGAAGAGAAAAGCTCTTAGAGAAACGGCATCGAAGGACAAGGCCGAATCTAGTACTAATCTCCCAATAAAGAATCAGAGAGAGTCGTCGAAGATGATCAGCAAAACCACACAACTGCCGGTGGGCAGGAAGTTGTTCTCTGACCAGGTTAGAAGTCAGAAGGAGATCACTGGGGTCAATGACGAGATGACGGACAACTTTGACTCAGATTCTGATGATTCGCTAAATTTGTTGGTGAACGTAGTGTCAGTGATGCCGAAAGAATATGACAGATTGTCTTTGATCGAAAACTGCGACACTGACGCAGACTGCGAAATGGCAGCACACAAGCCCGTATGCTATTATGTGATGAACAACGGCTGTGTCGAAGATCAGAATGCTTTCTTCGAAAGGTCCACTGAGGAAATGAGGAACCATTTGAAGCCGCTTTATATTACGGCTAAAGTGGAAAACACCCCAGTTAACAAAATTCTGGTGGACTGTGGCGCAACGGTGAATTTGATGCCACATCTTCTAATAAACAAAATCGGGAAAAGCGATGCCGACACCAAGCCACACAACATGGTCCTGTCCAACTATGAAGGTAAGGTAGGCTCGACCAGGGGAGTAATCCAGGTAGATGTCACTGTCGGAACAATAACACGGCCAACGGTATTCATGGTTGTAGAAACTACAGCCAATTACAACCTGTTATTTGGACGCAAATGGATTCATGGTGTGGGGGCAGTGCCATCCTCGATGCATCAAAGGATTGCAATTTGGAGGCCAGACGGAATCATAGAGAATATTGAAGCTGATCAAGGGTACTTTAGGGCGCCCATCAACTATGTCGATCAAAGGCACTTCGACAAACACTTGGCTGGTATAGGTCCTTGTGGACCAGCGGACTTCGATTTTAAGCCAGACGACGAAGTATTTGGCTTGTTATACTTACATCCTGTAGACGGTTTCCGTTGGGAAAGAGAGGTGCCAGGAGAAAGGCTTCCATACCTTGGAACCTTGCCTGTGGACCCCACGGGATGGGGAAGTGATTTCAGTAATAATGACTGAAGCCAATGCGCTTCGAAGGATTTCGGATTATGTGGCTGAAACTAGACTACAAACGGCCTTGGAGGCTGTTAGAAGCAAAATGGCCACAGAGGCCAATAAAGAAGTTCTTCAGAGAAGCTACAAGGAAGGCTTCGACATGGAACTATCTGATGAAACCCATCAAGAAAACAAAAGGCTTGACGCTATCTATGACGACGAGCCTTTGGGTTTCGAGAAAGATCCCTTGGCAGAGGATGCCAAGATGCTTGCGCAGGACCCGCTAGAAGAAGTGGACTTAGGAGATAGCATTATAAAAAGGCCCACTTATATTAGTGCCAACCTCGACGCTCGATTCAAAGGTGAGGTCATCCAGCTTTTGCAAGAATATAGAGACTGTTTTGCTTGGGACTATGATGAAATGCCAGGATTAAAAAGAGAGTTGGTGGAACATAGACTGCCAATCAAGCCTGGCAAGAAACCAGTCAAACAGAGCCTAAGGTGTTTTTCTCCAGAGGTTCTATAAAAAATAAAAGCGGAAATCGAAAGACTTCTGCGGTGCAAATTCATCCGCACAACCAGGTATGTCGAATGGCTTGCTAATGTTGTGCCAGTTATTAAGAAAAATGGTTCCTTTAGAGTCTGCATAGACTTTAGGGACTTAAACTCAGCAACTCCTAAGGATGAATATTCCATGCCAGTGGCAGAAATGCTAGTCGATTTAGCCCCCGACCACGAATATCTTAGTATGTTAGATGGTTATTCTGGATATAACCAAATCTTCATTGTCGAGGATGATGTTCCCAAAACAGAGTTTCATTGTCCAGGGGCCATAGGCACCTACGAATGGGTAGTAATACCTTTTGGCCAAAAAACGTTGGGGCAACATACCAACGAGCAATGAATTCAATCTTCTATGACTATATAGAATCTTTTATGCAAATATATATTGATGACATTGTGGTTAAATCCGTGTCAGGTAAAGATCATATAGATCATCTTCGACAATCCTTCTTAAGAATGAGGAAGTTTGGCCTTAAAATGAACCCTTTAAAGTGTGGGGTGGGCGTTTTTTTGTGCAGGCGGGCGACTTCTTGGGTTTCGTAGTCCATAAAAAGGGCATCGAAATAAACCAAAACAAGACGAAGGCCATTATGGAGACCAAGGCACCGTCAAATAAAAAGGAATTACAATCCCTGTTGGGCAAAATTAATTTCTTAAGAAGGTTCATATCGAACCTAAGCGGAAAAA